>JAVDBV010001951.1:0-13030 GCA_032619315.1 Piper longum
CCTCCACGAAGCCGAATCGCCGCGCCCTAGCACCGTCCATCCCGATGCAATCCGCCAACGTCCGGGCCGCTCCGCCGCCACCATACTCCCGACAACTGCCCCTTCCTCCCCCCGATCCTTTCCCCCATACCCAGTTCCGCCGCCGAGGCCGGCCAACGCCCGATCGGACAAACTGGTGTACCGCAGCCAACTCACCTCCGCCGGCGGTCATCGCTGCCGTCACCGTCCTCATCGCCACCATCGTTGGGTCGAGCTCGTTCAACCGGTGCTGACTCATAGTCACAATTGCCTTGCTGGAAAAGTTATCTAAAATTGCCTAGGGCCGAATTCGAGCTACGAGACATGCTACCAAATGAGAACCTGTATATAATTATCTCTGATTTAATTATTTAAAATTGATAATTATTAACATAATATGTTAGAATTGATTATTTGTCGCAATAAATCTCTGGTTGTAAATGAAGTGATGATTTACATGATTTGATTAATATTGAGTAAATGATACTAATCTAATTAGGTAAATTAAATCTGTGTATACTAATTGATTGCACCATATCTTAGTAAAACATAATAAAATCTGTGTTAATATGATGAGCAAGCGATATATTTATTGTAACGATAATTGTTGATTGTTTGATGAATAATGATTGTATTGTGAGTGTGATGGTCATGATGAGTTTGATGCATCATTTAGTTAGCGCGTGTTAGTTTTTAGATTTGATGTATATATACAAAGTATGAGCTCCCCACCTGAACGCAATGACACGATCGAATATTTTGCTAGGTTAGTTTTGGATTTGTTCCTTATTTTATACTTTATTCCATTGTATATTTGTTCTATTACTTGTAAGATGAGTTCAGTAGCATTTTTCAGATTTCACTTAACCCAGACCATTTAATCAACCGATTTTTTAGATTAATAACCCTAGAGTATGATTTCGAAAATAAGATATACCGCAATTTGCCTTCGGACATATTATATAAATCCCTTCCTTTACGTATATGTAGTTTTATCGTGTTTTAGTGAGACGAGAGATGAGAAAATCAAATTGCACGTACCATGAATGGGTGCACGTGTAAGTCAAAGCATACCCTAGATTAGTGAGAAGGTTCTTTCATTCCCGAGGGATCCTAAAAACTTCTGTTTTGAATTCATCACATCCGAAAAAACGTGGAGGTTTACGAATACTGCTTAGTATAACGCACGCCCGGACTTCTGGTTTAAAAGGTACTAAAGGTAACTGCGTGAAAATACTCATCTTTCGTGCTCAAGGCCAAGATAATTATGTAGTCCCAAATGACAAGTAAAATGAGAAAATATCGAGAAATGCATCAAATCAATTAGTTCGGGACGCTGTTGGGTTTACAGCCTGATGGTTTCTCAATAGATACCCTTAAAAGTGTTCACGATAAGTATATGAATATTTTTATTCAAAATAAGAGTCAGCTCTCATTTGTCGGTTTGCTATGTAATATTTTTGGACTAGTAATATTCATTATGAATATTTTTTTATATATATGTAAGTGAGGATTAAATCCTGGATATGCCGGCTTAGACGGAGAAACATTGACTTATCTTGCACACACACACACATACACGCATGCTTGCCGACAGAATGTTTATTTTATTATCTGTTTTGGTTGTTTGTTATGTATGTTTACTATGAAAATAAAATTCTTGTAATGAAAATTTTAATATAAAAGATGTTATGATGAAGATTTTGGTAAATAGAAATGGATAGTATATTATAGTCTGAAATATATATTAGTGTACATATTGAATTATAAAGGTGGAAATGAGAATGAACAAGTGGGTTGAGGCTTAAAACGTAGAATATTTTGATGTGGCTAAATTAAATATTTAGGTAGAAAATATGATGTAATGGATATATGTGAATTTATATATATATATATATATATAGATTGATTTGACAACACTTTTAGGGCAAATTTTGTCCTTTTTTCGAAAATTTTATTGATTTATCATCATTATTTTGATATGTAAATTAGTTATTATATCATCCATATGTAGCATGTTAGGATTTCGTGCAATCATCTATGTATAACAATCAGTATCTTCTATCTTGAGACGCCGAGAGTAGATCCATTCGGGTTAAATTCAGGTTAGCTGACTTAATCGGGACCCGTGATATTCAGGTGCGGTTCATGAGTAAGCCAGATTAGGGGTGTCACGTGCAATCATCCAAGATCCTTCCTTTTTATGAAGAGACCACGCTCCTTCCTAATTCATACTATTAACTAGGATGCTGTGGCCAATTCCACTTCTACTCAAATTATGAATAATTTGTATTAGGAAGGCGATATGTTCTATCATTCTGCTTAACTAATACCATTTTAATTTGTGCAAAATTAGCCGTATGGTTTAGAGTTCCTACAAGCTTGATTATTTAATTTTGAAAAATTTCGGAGTGAAAATAATTGGTTTGCACTTAAAATTTGCAAAGAAGTTATTAAGTTCAAATAATTCTTACTCGCCTTGTATACACGAGTACTTAGAGCTTCTATGATTTTTAACTTATTTAAATCACATTAATTGGTATGATCCCATAATTGCCTAAAAACAACATAGATAAAAGTGCATAAAAACAATTAATCAGGGCAGTTATCAAATTTAAAATCAATTTACCATTTGATTTTATTTTTCAAATTAATCAAAATAAAGTTTTCACATTAATTAGTATTTAAGATAGTGCATTTTAAAATAGTATATAATTTTATAAAAAAAATAGTATATAATTGACAAGTCTTACCGATGTTATACAAAAAAAAAGAGAAAAAATTGTAAACTTCCTATTCATGCACGCTCACTCTCATACATGCATATACATACAAATAAATTAATATATATATATATATAAGTAAATATATACATATTTATTTTTAATTATTTTTAACATTTTGTTATGGTTGTTTATCACGGAAAAACCGTTGTCAAACTAATTAGATGCAAAGTCTTTTACTGCAGTACGTACTTGATAGTGACAAATTTCCATGACAATTTTTTTTTTTTACTAGTGATGCCATGCATGCACTCGTTCGCCGTGTTTAATTTTTCAACACTTATCTTCATAAGTCATAAATAAGTGATAGAAAACAGTTTAATCGACTAGAGGAACAAAGCCCTCAAAATAAAAATTATTCATCTACTCAATTATAAGTTAGAAAACCTTTCAAGATCAAAACAAACTAAAACTAATTTTTGAGTAGAAAGTGTTTCTCCTGTCATGATCTTATTGCGTCTTGGGGTGCAAGATATGTAAAATACAAGCTATAGAATTGGGAAGAAAAGTACATTCTATTTTTGAACTTTGACAAAAAAAAGATTAAATTACTTTAATTACTTCAAATATATATATATGCCAACTCTATTGTTCAACTTTCCCTTGAAAAAACCTCTAAATATGTTATAGTTTGCACACATACAACACATGAAATAACAACAACAACAACAACAACAACAAAATCAATCATGTCCATCAATTTTTGTGTAATACATATATATCAATTTTTCTCACAATTTCATGCCACCAAACGTTCTCTCCAATCTAGCAAGGTACTCATCTAAATCCTGCATATTCCTGACTTCCTCCATGGCTACCTTGTTGACTCCCTCCGCCATGAACACGTCGGGCTCCTCCTTCTTCCTCTGCTCCCACCGCGCCCGAGTAGTGTTGATCTGGGCCATCTCAGCATCACCTGACTCAGAGAGGGCGATGGACTTGGGGACGGTGAAGGCCGCATGTAGTCTATGGAAGGTGGAGAGCATGGTGAGGGTGTTGGTATGTAGGGTTTTGTCTTGGCTGATCTTCCACTGTTTCTGTCGGCATGCTTACTCAACTTGGCCGACGGTTAACCGGCGGCCTTCTTCACACATAGGGAGGCCCAGCAAGTTGTGGAAGTAATACAATTGATCACGAGACAAGCTCTGCGCCATGGACTAATCACTTGGTGTATTGATCAAAACCCAGAAGAAATAATATAGAGACAGAAAAAAAATATAAGGACAAACAATTTATAGACTGTAAAATTATAAGTGGCTGAGTACAATAATAAGCAAGTTTCAATTCAAGTGCAAATAGGCTCAAATTTGTTGTATAAGAAAAATTATTACTAATATAAACATACTATTTACTAATTTGTACATAATATGGTGAATATTTGAACATTATGAAAAATTATATCATAAATTTAAAATACACCATCAACTTGCGTACATTTAAAAAAAAGAATAGTTATGTGTTATAAAATTTTACATCATATTAAATAAGTCAATAAAATATTTCATATTTTATTTTTCGGTTTTTTCCTCTCTTTACTACTAAAAAACTTTTCTTTTCTTTTAATTACCTTTTATTTATATTTTGTAATAATTTTTTCTCTCTTTATTATCCCTCTTCAATTATAACCGTCGCATGACCTTTGAATATGTATTTTTTTTGTTATAAAAACATATTTATCTTTTATGTATTTTCTTTAAAAAAATTGTCTTTGTAAATTAAAGACGAAATAACAATTACTACACTAAGAAAACTTTGCATTGGTAAAAATCGGTGAAAGTTAGGAAAATTTCTAATTCAGGTGTAAAAATACAAATTACCTTCGAAGGATTTTCTCTTTTTTATTTCAAAGTTTCAAACTAATTTTTTAAGTCACTCGGAAGAGTTGATTTGGGATTTGCTTATCTTAAAGTCTCGAACGTGGCTCATTTAATTTCAAATTTGATTTATTGGTATTCGAGTTAATTTAAGTTCAAGCTAGTTCAATTTGTATTTGCTTAATATTTTCCTTTTGTATAACTCACAAATGAATTTTACTTCAAATTTAATATTTCCCATTTTGGCATAATTTTTAGCAAAATAATTTTTGTATTTTTATTCAGGATTTTCATTATGCCTTAATATGAGTCAAACTAAGTCCAACTAGTCAAACATACACAAGCCCAACCTCCTATCAATGGAACCGTGAAACATATAAAAGCATTCTCGGCCATTGACCCGGGCTCCCCTTCTCGGCGCCACCATTGCCCACCTCCTCTAAGCTTTTATTTCTCTTTGCTTCTTGTCTCGTCCAGTACTGTCCCGGCGGTATTGAAAACTATAGGTTTGAAACAACTTGATTTGTCCTCCTTTTTTCATCACTTAGGGGCGTTCAATGCACTTGCTACACGTCCAGTCTCTCTTTGTTTGTCCAAATTTTGTTTGTGGGTAGAGAAATGCTGGTGTCTAATTTGTTGGCATTCGTTTATGTTGGGTGCGTTCCAGATTTGGTTTAAGTGTTGCTAGTAGGTGCCGGCTATGTGTATGTTGAAATGCTTCTATGAAGCTTGTGGAGGGTCTCAAGCATTTTCATAATGTTGATGAAGATAGTATTGGTATGGTTTGAACTTGACCGGTGTCAGCTCCTTGGGTGGTAGTTTTGAATTTTTCTAAATTTTTTTGATGAAATAATCAAGTATTGAATTTGATTTCTCTTTAACCCACTAAAAGAAGAAAAAGTGCATCTTTTTTACAACCTTTTAAAATAGACTCTAGTATTGTCCGATGTTAGCGACATGATGACAGATTGCAATTTTATTTTTTCCTTGCATTTTTAGGCACATATAAGGTGTTCTGAGAAGGTTTGATTTTAAGAATTAAATATTAGGATATAAATTATTGGAGGAACATTTGAAAAAAAAACGGCGCAGTCTATCTAGTCTATCCCAGCAGTCTAGAGAGAAGATTTGTGGGCTATTTGTTACTTGTAAAAAACACTATCTTCAAGAAGTTGGTTGGTTATCTTCTTTGACGGTTGGTTTCTATCTGAAAATTGTTGGATAACTTGTTTCTATTGATCCTCACCAAGTAACAGAAAGCAATATGTTATGAATTGGCATTTATTGCAAAATATGAACTTGGGTTCAGCTAAAATGCAGCGGTAGAAGATCTTATTTTTATTTTTCCTTTGTGATGTCATTGTCTGATGCTAACTGTAGATTAGATGTGTGTTGTAATTGGCTTTTGGTGAACTAATTGGATTTTATTTATGAATTGTCTTTTAGTGGTCACATCGGTTCTTTTGGTATTAAAAGCTAGAAACGCGTGTTTGGTGTATTTTCTCTTTGTTTTTTAACTTATTATCTGCGATTTACAGCAGGAAGTAACATGCAGTTTATACGAAGTTCCTTCTTGAAACACATAAGAGGGACAAAACAATATGCTGAATCTTGGGAGTCCTATGGAAAATTAAGATGCCAAATGTACTCTTCAAATGCTGATGATTTGACCATCCGTGTCCTCGGGCTTGTCAAGAAATATGATAAACTTGATTCTGAAAAGGTAACTACAAAAGCTTGCAATGTCAGTCATTTCTATCTTACTTCTGAAGTTATCTATATCTGTATTTCCTGAGCGGTCTCCATAAAATAGAAACCAACATGCAAACAATTTCTGTCTATCTTGAACTAATTGGACGGCAGAATCCAAGTCTGTTTTACTGTGGAGCTTTTCCAGTTAAATGGTCATTGTTAGTTAAAAAATGATCGATGACAGGTTACTCCATTTCATTATCTAGGTTACTCCATTTCATTATCAGCAAACTCAAGGACTTCTCTACTTTCCGTGTCAACAAGCTAGAGTTGGTGAAACGGATTTTTAAATTGTAAGTGAACAAAAAATGAAGGATATAAAGTAGATTTTAAGTTTTAATATACTGAGAACCTTCAAAACCTGCAAAACAAATGATTTCAAATCAGCTGTAGCAGCACTTTTGCTTACTCATTTTCTAAGATAACATTCATCAACCATTTGTTTGATCTAATATTTAGTCATGTTTTTTTGGGTTATGACGGGAGAACCAATGGTAAAGATTTTTAGACTGCTAGGTGCTAATGGCCATTTTTCCTGGTACCTATGCTTGATTTACCGCAAAATATATGTTTTCTTTTAATGTGAAGTTTATTGCTTTTGTAGATGGGATAACTCCTAGCTTAACAATTGTTAACTTTAAACTCATGGACCATATACGTTCTGTAAAGTGCATGATTTTCATTTTTAACGCTGATGGAGGATAGGAATTTTTTATGGATAAATTTTTCTTAATTTGAGGGTAATTTTTTTTAACATGCACTATTTCATTGTTTAAATTGAAATGTTCAACCTTATTTAGGTGACTGAGACAGCAGATTTTCAGAAAGATTTGAGTCTTGACAGTTTGGACAAAGTGGAAATAGTCATGGCTATTAAACAGGAGTTCTCCATTGAGATCCCCGACGAGAAAGCTGATAACTTCACTTGTTGTGCTGACATTGTCAAGTACATTAATTCTGAAAAGAATCAAAAGTTCACAGAAAACTCCTGAAAATCTTCTCTAGGCGTGTAACATATCACTTGCAGCAGGGTCATTTTTTATAATGGCCCAATCAATTTCTGCTGACTATATTACCTTTTAGACAGTTTATTTTTCTTTATTATTAACTTTCAAGCAACAACTGTTCTCATGTTTGAGTAACGAGATCAGCTTAGACGTTTGAACCTAATATTCGCCTGCTTGTGATGAAACGGGCGTTTTTTTTTTTGTTTTTTCTTTTTCTGATGAGCTTCTCTCTTTAAGTAACTCCTGCAAAATCTGGTTTTAGACTACCTGGTGTGTTTACATTTTCACCAACTGGGCAAAGCAGCCAAATTGTTGTAGCCTTGGTTTTTATTATTATGTTCAACTTTGTTGAATTCAGCTATTTTACTTTTTCGCTGTAGGAAATATTAAACCACTCTATAATTATATCATCTCAGAAGAGCTTTCTCTCCTTCATCGAATTGAAGACAAATGAGTCGACACCTTCAATCCTTCATTTTTTTTCTTTAACTTGTCATCCTGATATAACCCACAAACAATAATTATACCACCCATTGTTTGAGCGGCTGAGCCCAATATTTGTGCCACTACTGCCAACCAACTCGACTCGAAGTAGCTCAAGCTATGTAAATAAAAAATATGGCATGCTATATATGTTAAGCTTTCCACACAATAAAAATCCAAAAAATATAAATTTTTATTTTGTTTAAAATAATATTGAGGCATAAAGTGGGTATAGTCAATAGTGTTCTTTAATGAATATTACACCCAAAAAAATATCCTCATTTACAAATTTTGAATGGCTTAACCATTTCAAAGATAACATTGTAGGTAAAAGAAAAATATCAACATTTTAAACATCACGTGAAAGCTCACAAGATTTACTCCTTGTACACCGATAAATATAAACCAAACAATAAAAAATGTGAATAAATTTGGGATATATTCATTCCCAAAAAATTAGAACCTGCACCCTCACAAGTAAACTTGAGATGGATTAACTTTAATCAAAACCCTTAATGGTCTTTAGATTGCAAAACCTGCCCATGGGGCAGTGAACAAAATCCCTTATCAGTTTTCTGCTCCATCAAAATCTCTCAACCTCAAACACCAGCCGCGTCTTCCCTCTCCTCCTTATCATCCTCTCCACGTGTGCCAATCCATGCAATCCCATACCCTCCCCTCTTCCAATAAAAACCAAGTTCTAGATTCGCCTATCTGCACCACCCATCCTCTCTTTTCTATTACCTTCCTCCTCAATGTCCTCATATACTTACGATATTCTCCATAACCGGTTTTCTACTTCTACAGCTTTGATATTGGGGAAGCTTGCACTTGTTGTGGGAGAGGAGGAGCAATGGCGTCGATTGCTACCAGAAGCTGTGTGGTGGCTGCCACCTTCCCCACCCTCCTTTCCTCCTCCAAGTCCTCCTTCGCCACCTCCCTCGCTCTCCCCACTGCCTTTTCCAATGCTTCGTCACGCTTCACCATGTCTGCCGACTGGATGCCCGGCCAGCCCCGCCCTCCTTACCTTGACGGCTCTGCTCCTGGGTACGTGCACTTTCCATTTCCCTTCTGATGATGCAGTTGAATGCATAGACAATTGATCAATCAATAGTTTGTCAAATGTACGCACCGCTTGATTGTTTTTGTTCAGAGACTTTGGCTTCGACCCACTTCGCCTTGGGGAGGTTCCAGAGAATCTGGAGAGGTTCAAGGAGTCTGAGCTCATTCACTGCAGATGGGCAATGCTTGCTGTTGTAAGTCATCAAGAAAATAAACCAGTTTCATCCTCCTCCCTAGTTTTGTTTGCCATGGCCATAATCTATACTAATTAGAGTTGCTAAAACCCATGAATTGGTGCAGCCTGGGATCTTGGTTCCGGAGGCATTGGGGCTGGGCAACTGGGTGAAAGCTCAAGAGTGGGCTGCTGTACCCGGAGGCCAAGCTACCTACCTTGGCAACCCAGTGCCATGGGGCACACTCCCCACCATTCTGGTGATTGAGTTCCTCGCCATAGCTTTTGTTGAGCACCAGCGCAGCATTGAGAAAGACACCGAGAAGAAGAAGTACCCCGGTGGTGCCTTTGATCCCCTCGGCTTCTCCAAGGACCCGGTCAAGTTCCAAGAGTACAAGGTCAAGGAGATCAAGAATGGTAATGGTCACACTTCTTGTTTTTCAAGCTCTTCTTGTCTTTTGTGATAGATCGATTGAAGGTGTTGCTAATGGTGTTCTGATTCAAAATAGGACGGCTTGCGTTGTTGGCTTTTGTGGGTTTCTGCGTTCAACAATCGGCATACCCAGGGACAGGGCCTCTGGAGAACCTGGCCACACATTTGGCTGATCCATGGCACAACAACATTGGTGACATTGTCATCCCCAGATCCATTGTGCCTTGAGCAAATACCCAGAGTTGAAACTTCATCAAACACCATTGTACAAGACCATGTAATCGTCCGCATGGATTAAGATCCATCATCTCTTCTTTATCCCTCCTGCTTGATTGTGAGGCTACAACATTTATAGACATTCTGCTATGTGTGACATCCTTGGAATGTTGCCTTGCAACTGGTAACAAATGAGAAAGTTAATATCAAAGATGCCAAGATGAACAAATGGTTGATTAATATATCCATGGATGCTAAGTGTATGACTTTGAAACGGATGCAATACATGATAAAACGGGATATTATACAGACAACAAATGGGAATACGGCTGTCCTTCAATCTCATTGACTGCAAGTGTTTTAATGAAAAGCTTTCAACCAATACTAGCGTAGCTTAAATCAGATAATTGCATAGTTAGTCCATTATAAATATACGCACGCACATGCTATTGCGAGCATCAAGATAACATCTTTCAAACAAGAGTTCAAAATTCACAAACTATAGCTAATCCTTCATTGTGCAGCTTTCTGCAATCTCTTTCACGATCGTCATAATCCTCGCCATTATCACTGTCATGGTCATCATCAACAACAGAGAAACCACTTGAAGACTACATAACCTATTTGGTTCAATCCGAATAATTTCCCTTCCTTTTCTTTCCGACCAGCTTCTATTTGGGTTTCTCTGCTTCCTTACATTTTGGCTAAGAAGGTCCTCCAAACCTTCCAGGTTGTCAATCCTATAGTCCTCAGCTAGTATACTCCAAAAGTTGCTCGCTAACATGTTGAGCCATTTCTCCTCTGCACTTCCACGTCGCATTGAAGCAAGAACCTTGGTTACTAGGGGATCCCCCTTGCACTTTTGAACAACTCTCCTCCCTATTACTTCCAACCCTGCATTCACATTGGTCTGCCCAAATGCCTCCTTCTTGAACAGACCCCAACAATTTTCATCATCCAAGCACTCAACTTTGTTGATTGACAAGCAGTTCATTGCCCAAAGAACATCATGGAATCTGGTGGTAACAAGAACAATACTTCCTCTCCCACATTGACTAAGAGTAGCTTTTAGACGTACCCAATCCTCGTTCCTCACGGACCGCACATCATCTAGGACAAATAGACATTTCTTACCACTCACCATGTTCTCAATCTTATGAAGTAATCCGGCTGGGCTTATATGATGGTGATGATATCCAGTAACAAAGGTGAATATATCTGCAAGTAGCGTCCTATAAGTGAACTCACCTGCCGTACTTACCCAACATCTCAAATCAAACTCATCCTTCACTCTTGGGTCGTCGAAAGCAAATTGGGCGAGTGTGGTCTTGCCTATCCCGGCCACACCCTCAATCCCAAGCACTGAATAATTCCTAGCACTTCGATAATCTTCACCAAGCAGCCACTTTATCAAACTCTGTTTTTCTTCATCTCTGCCAAATCTCTCCCACATAGCTACCAAGTTGATTGTTTGAAGCCTGCTGTAAGGCGAGCTCTCCTCATGTTTAAAGCCATAATCACTAGCCTCTCTAACGAGCGCTTGAAGCTTGTCCATGAGCTTGTTTAACTTAGACTCAATGTCTTGCCTAAACAAGGGGAGGTAGATGTTGATCATGTCACCTTTTTGCAGCCGTTTGTGCAGGTTTTGGACGTCAGAACTCATATTGTCCAAACAGTGAGCTGCTTCCTTCACCTCTTCCATCCAAATACCCACAATCTCCTTCCTAGACATTTGACGCTCGCCGTCTTTGTAAACCAGTTTGATCCTCGCGAGCAGCTTTCGCAATTGCTTCAACTCCGACTCCATGCCCCATAGGCCAAACATCTTCACCACAACATCAGGGATGGAAGCTTCATATAGTGATGGCACCTCTGCATTCACATCCGACTCTACACCTTGTTGCCCATAGTTAGGATAGATCGGACCAGCCGTACCTGCTTGTGTGGACCAGCTAGAACTGGCCGTGCTTTCGAGGGAGGTAGTGGATGCTCGGGGCCTGTTTGCCCTTAGAGCGCTGTTGAGAATGGTTTCCTGCATCGCTCGCGTATGAAAATCAAGGAGACCCACTATCCCAAAAATCAAGAGAGTTAGGATGCAACATACGAGTGATATTTAGGAAGAGAACTAATTAGGAACTTGGATGATCATTTGCCTGAAACATGCACCAAAATCTCTAAAAGAAAAGAAAGAAAAACATGCAGGAGAAGCTTAGAGCAGTGATGATCATTACATGCAAAGGGATCTCTTTAAAAGTAAATAAATAAAAATTTTCGGAGAGCTGATATCAAATGTTCGGACGGAGAAGCTTCCGGGATGATCGACGCTTGGTAAAGTGAGCAAGTGACGGGAAAGAAGGGTTGCTGAATCAGGAATGATCTGCACCGTTCATCTTGTTTAACGTGTACGTGTTGGAGTTGTAAGGGCGCAGTGGATTGAGTCTAAGTCAAAGTCCAGCCAGACTCTGAAATACTCCAATCATTTTAGCGTCGAACTCAAGCCAGCAATTTACTACATTATTTATTAATTTATTAATTTATTAATTTATTAATTTATTATTTTTTATAACCAATACAATATTTTATTTATATTAAAATACCCTAAAAAATAAAAAAATTATGGTTGGGAAGGTCATAATAATAAAAAGAATTTATATTTTATAAATCTAAATAATCTATTTTGTTATTAATAGGAGAAAATCTGAAAAAATTGAGGAGAGAGTGTCAAGAGAAATTAGATGTTTACAAAAGACCGAATATTTTAGTTATTAATAAATAAAATATGAAACAAAAATAAAATTTATTAAAAATGATGAAATAATTTATGAGAGATAACACATGTCTTTATGTATATAATAATATAATAAATTGATTTTTGAACAAAACAAAGCATTTAAAAATATAAATTTTGTACAATATTCCAATGGATTATGCTCTGTATGATAGAATACAATTCATAATTATTTTACTTTATCCTATATATTAGTCTAAAAAAATGAAATTTTCTTATAAAACCCTATTTTTGGAGTAGGGTTTTACCCGATTTAAGCTTTGCCCTATTTGGGTCATTATCGAGTTGGTTTGAGTGAGGTCGGGTCAAACTAGTTTTATATTATGATTATAAGCCAAGATGGCCATATGAGCATGTTATAGTAGCTGATTATGCTAGACGTGTAGATAATAAGATCACGAGTTGGTTTTAGATTATGATTATAAGCCAAGATGGTCATGCCCGAGTCCGCCAGTTCGTACCATGTCCGAGTCCGTCTGTCCTGTCCAGGTCCGCCCAGCCA
>JAVDBV010001952.1:0-12509 GCA_032619315.1 Piper longum
CACTTGTTCTATCACTCAGATTTCTTTTTCTCCTCTCTGCTCATCTCCAAATGAGCCTCCTCCTTATATAGGCATCGGCTGGACAAAAGGGGCACATCACCCTGCTGGATCCTAGCCATCCAATCCCAGATCAATGGCACAACATGCATCATACCAGCAGTCACCTAGTGATGTTCCAGCACTGCCCCAAACCATTGGTCTCCACATTCATGGATCAGAATGGTCTGCCGACATCACCCAACTCCTGGAGTTCCAGTACATGCACTGGATGTCCATGGTGCACTCTAGCCTGCTAGTTCACCTCCTGGTTCACCCCGGCTAGACCTGGTACCGATCCTGCACTCAGCAGGCTCCAGACCGCTTGGCACACAGCACCGGCTCCAACCTCACTTGGACCCGGGCACCCGCACATCAACCTCCACACCAAGTTAGTCCCTCCCGGTATATTGATCGATCACTCAGCTGGCACGAGCGTGGTGGTGCTCGCTCAGCACGCACAACTGGTTTCTAGCATCCTGCTTAGTCCCCACACGCTACTGCTGCCCACATGCTCGGTCATGGTGCATGGTTACTTGCACATTCCCACACCCGGCACTGCTCCCGGTCACGGCACGACCTCGCATGCGTCTGGCTCGATACCCGTCGGTCCCCAACAGCGCTCCAACACGATACAAGGCTTGGCAGGTTGTTCCACCACACGAATAACACCGGTTATCCGCCCAAGACATAGGATATGCTAGGGACAGCCTCCAAACCCTAGCACCCGACCGTCCCACAGGCTAAGCCTGTAACAGTAGCCAGCAGTAACTGGAGCGAAGTACATAAGCTTCAACAGGTGCCATTAGTAAACAAAGCAAGATGTTTAGAGCAGATCAAAAAAGGCATGAGAAAATGGTGCTCAAAGTATTGTAACCAAAGTATACTCGCAAACTACACCGTTCATATATCAGTAAAATAAGGATTGAATGGGTCAAATCGACAAATGTATGGGAAATATAGAATGACCACAGACATGTATCATCAACAAACGGCTCCGGCATTGATCAGAAGAGCAGATGAATTCTGAAAATCAAATAAATCATATAAATGAAACTTGATATTTGGAATCCAAAGAACAGTGAGAACCTAACTAAAAATCTAAATAAAAATCATTTCAAAAGCAGAGAAAACTTGGCCCTGCCAATAAATGATGGTATGTATTATGTTGCGTTGCGACCTGCATCACTATTATAAAAAAGCATGTAAATAGAAGGATAAGTCTACATAAAATTAGATAGTAATAGTAAGGGATGCCCAAGAATGGTAAAAGGCAAATGGATAACACTTCAGCATGAGAATTCATGATATTCAAAGTAGTAACATTAGAATCCACCCACACACAAGGTCCCTCGAAATATTTATTGCATATAATAATATACAAAATACAAGACAACGGCAGAAAAAATTATGCATGATAATCCCCACATCTTAGACAGATATGTTAAAGAAAAGGGTCATACGCCATTTGTGCAAGTTAAAAAGGATCCTGACAAATAAAAAAAAACTAGAATCTGCCAGGCATTATTAGCATTCTTTGTGATCAGTTCTGCCACCACAAAATTTACTTTTTACAAAACAAAAAAAATCGAAAAAGAAAATGCACTAGAACTTATGACTTATGTTAGATTAGATTCTTCACATCCTAACGTCATAATAAACATAAATAATTTAATATCCTATATCAGCCTTCCTCAAACTACTACTCGTCACTGGCATTTACTAATTCCCAGGTCTAGTTGCTACATGGATAAAACAAGATTCTGCTTTCAAGTAACAAAATTTTATGGAAGATGCTCAGAGCAGGTAATTACATCAAAAAAGTTGCAATGCAAAACAAATAATAGATGTTGATGTCCACAAGACTTTCCACCAAGAAAAGAATAGAAACAAAAAATAGAATCGAACAGCCAGATGTATTTACCTATATAAAGGGGAGTTGGTGAAGTTACGCCTCAAGAATCTGGCAATATACTCCATAGATCGACATGATATAGGTAACAAGGCAACTGTGAAGAAACACAAACATTAAGCAAAAAGAACGAAATTGACTACTAGTGAGTATATACATCAAAGAAACAACATAATTCAAGACAGATGGAGCACGCATTTAATCTGCAACTGAGATGTAGCGAATGTAAGAAAGTAAAGGAAGTGATTAAAATCCTTGGTTGTAACCACAGACTTAAGCCACGTTTTAATTGCTTGCATATTTCATGATCTTGGTTTCTGCTATTAGTACAATATATTAGACAAAAACTGTCAAGTAAAATCTTTACACTAGATGAGAAAAATGGCAGTCTTACTCCATAGAGAGAATACAAGTAGTACAGGGAGGAGCAAGCAGTGCCAAGAAAAGATAAATGATATGCTCTAAGTGAAAGATGCCTAGGAAAAAGTGGGAAAATAGCAAGAAGTGTCACAATAAAAACCCGCAAAAGAAAAAAAAAAGAGTTCTCTTGTTGTGTGGCCAACTAGAAACCAGGAAGGAAGGAACCACCTCATTTATCAGAAACCACATAAAATTTCACAAAGCGCATAATTGTAAGCTCAAATACAAAAGTCATGTGGTCAAATAAAATAAAGAAACAAATATAAAGCGGCAAGCATTTTGCTCACACGGATTACAAAACATCAAACTAGAACTCATGTTCAAAACATGCGCAATTACCGCTTATATTTTCACAAGCATGCTTTCCCAAATATGAAATTACACTTTCATGAATTTTACACCAAAAGTCTCAGCACACGGGTTTGGAAGAGATGACATCTCGGTGATCATGTAAATTCACAACTTGTAAATAGCAAAGATCTCTGTAGTTTCTTAATTTTATTCATGCATCTCTGCATTTTGAAGATACAAGAGGGTAATGACCTAGCTGAAAAATGCTGCACATACTTTATGGCTATCCTTCACATTATGGGACGTAGGCAATAGCTTCAAAACTCAAGAATGCATTATCTGACATCTAATTAACCAATTAACATCTAATCATACCCAAGCATTGACAGAAACTGAATTGTTTACCGATCCCAAAGTAAAGAACCAACATTTCAATTGGCTTGAGGGGATGTTCCTCCTGTAGATCCTACTATACCAAATAATAGTTTTAGAAACCCTAAACATGCATTCTGAAAACAAACCTCAAAATTCCATAATTGCAGAAGAAAAGAAATCACATGATTCAATTATTCTATCAAAATTATGAGGCCTTGCTTGTTGAGTTGTTGAATATGTTGTTGCACTGGTCAATGGTCTGCTTGTTTGGGAGGAACTAGACAAGAAAATTGGCTCAACGACTACATCAGGATCCTGCAAACAAAAAAGAAACCTGAAATCATTTATGGGCACTTGATTGCAAAGTAAAATTATTGTGACTCAACTATTCTTAGAGCATATACTCGATAAGAAGGAAAGAAGTAAAAAAAGAATGAAAGATCTTCGATTCTATTATGATTTTTTGCTCTCATTGAAAATTTTTATAAACAAATGGAGCACCTGTAAAGTGCATGCCTCCAGAAGTGGCTTCAGAAATATGTGCAGTTCATAAAAAGAAAATTCTGCACTAAATGATGTAACATGGCAAAACAATGGGATTCAACAACTAAACCAACTAATGGTATCCACTCTCTGTCAAAAAAAGCAAAACTAAAATGTTTTCGCAACGTTCGTACTCTTTCATGTGGTTGACGATTTTTAAAATGAATACAAATCTACAAATAAAAAGCAACATGTGAACTGAGTAAAAAATACAATCATACAAATGCTGAGGCAAGCACCAACTTAGTTCTCTAAAGAATCTTCTTGTTCAATGAGTCGCACAGAAGAAATTTAGCTTTCATTAGAATTTCCAATGTACTTTCATAAGCAATTTCAACAACTCTTCTACATGTTGCATTGTATTGGGATTTTTGATGATGACTAATTGAAGATTTCAATTTTCCTAGGCTCTAGCTGCATGCAATAATTCTTTTATTTTTATCCTCTTGCATCACTTCATCATAGTATATCTAATTGAAATGTTCCCCCAAAGAACTATCCCCAACCTTACAAGAAGCAAAAAGGATCACACAACTACTTTCATCTTCACGTTTAATTTCTGAGTGAATCAAATGTGCTTACAGCACAAAAAAACAGATAAACATAGTAACATTCACTCATCCATTTTTCAAAGGTTACTGTCTATCTAAATAAAAAAAACCCAAATAATCCAAAATTTCCCAAAGAAAGTAAAAGGTAAACCAAGCACACTTTATCACAACAATCAAACTATAGAAATAAGTAACAAGCATACACAAATCCACAACAGACAGACAAGTCAACTGATTTCAACATGAAAGCACCGAAAAAAAAGACAGAGAATCATACTAGCATACACACAACCAATCTTTTTTGGATACAACAGTAATCTACGTAGAATCAAACCCTACAAAACCCCAATAACCTATGATCCAAAAAGAGAAAAAAGAAAAGAATACGCACATTTCCATTTCTACCATATAAAAGGAGAAGCATCAATCGATGGAATTATACGGTGAAACGCTGGTAGAACTTGCGCTTTTAGTGGTCGACGACGTCGAAGCGAGAGAACATGTAAGGTATTGCCCCAGTAGTCCCCCCACCTCGGGCCGCTCTCGTATTCGTACGCCGCCGCCGCTACCTTCTTTGTCCGTTGCGCATCTTCTCCCATCGCCGCCGTCGCTGATCGCCGCAGAACCGATAACCGGAGATTAGCTTATACCCCATGTTTCGGGGGGGCTATGGTACAATTATAGATAGATGGAGGGGTTATTCGGAAATGATTAGAGAGTTTTTAAATTAAATGAAATGTAGGATTAACATCAATTAAGTTTTAATGATCTCAAATAATTACTTATTAAATTATCCACAATTTTTGTGCTTTCTATTCATGTATTCAAAATACCTTATTCAAAAAATATTATTATAGGAGATTTAAGAAGGCAATGTGATATTTAAAGGGCAATTAATTTAAATGTCAAGATTGATTCGTATAATCCACCTACCAAATATTCAAAAATTTAGTTAATTTTAAGACAAAAAACAATAAAGAGGTGACCACATTATTTACGTATGTAAGAATGCTGAATCTTTCCGTGCAAAGTGTAATGACACATAATATTTTAAATAAATTTTTATCACAGCTAATGCTTCTGTATTTTCGATCCCAAATATAGATAAAAGGAGGAGGTTAATGTAAAACTCAATTCAGGATCGGATCTATGTCCCCCAATAGTCTTTTGGATATCAAGCTGAGGAAGACAAAGAAAGATGCTATATAATCTTTTAGTAGTGATCAACAATTTGATTTTTATCAGAATGAGTATCTTAAAGAAACTAGACCATTGCAGTGCAAATGATCAAAGCTCTCAATAGCTGCCCACCAGCAAAATAGGTTGAAAACCATGGGAGTTTCAAGTAGAGAAATTTTTTGACACACAACAACATAAAGAAGCGTCACAGAGTTGAGTTCTCAGTGTGGCAGAACCAGTCATGCCCTGTAGTATGATCAGTATTTTCTATACACCATAAATATGAAAGAAAACAGGTATACATATACATATCTTGCTGGCTAAAAAATATGCCAAATCCATTGGAGACATCCAAAACACACAAGGGAACATTCGCCAGACGAGCAGTTTAAAAGAACTATCGAATGAACGACAAGAAAATAAGCACATTGCAGAATTCACGTGTTGAGTAGCAGTACTCATCATCAAGATCAGACATTTCTTATGGCTAACTCCATATTTTTAACTGGGTCGGTAAATAGTGATTTCCTGCTGCTTGAAGTAACGCCTGTCTTCTTCGTCAATGAGAACAAGATTCAGGAAATACTTCACACTGAACTTGTTGTTAGTATTGTAGTAAGTTGGCGTCAGCTCGTACGGGCTCAAGAACAACCTAATCGGGATTGACTCTCCTGCAAAAGTGAGCATGTAAGATCATGGAAAGCGGATACCACATAGTCCTCCAAATATCAAAAAGAAAAAACTTAACAAGCTCTAAAAGAAATAATAAACACTAAAAATGATATTACGACGGGCGATTTTTCAGAATTTTGCACTAACCCCTTACAGGAGCACCATCCATCAATTCAAATTTGGCAAGCGTTTCTGTCTCCACATAAGTGTTAGGTCCTGATCCAGTAGATTCCCGACGTCTGATTTCGAGCTCCATATTTTTTATTTTAATTCTCACAAGAAGGAAGTATATTTTTCCAAGGATAACATCCTTCAAATGATACCTAGATCAAGACTGACCATATATTAGACAACAGCGTGGATGATTCAAGGTGCAGTCATTATATTAAAAAACATTGAGAATCTTCTTACTTGCTTTTGTTGTATTCAAATTCAATATGTAGACAATCTTCAATTCCCACCTCCATCTAAATCACAACCACCACAATGCTATCAGAGAAACATATCAGGAAACAAAAATATTGATAAAAAGGAGTCACATACAAAATCCAAAAGTAGTGCGGAAAAGGCACAAATAGCTCACAGACGTCTACATGACAACTAATAGGAAGGATGCTTATGGTGATGTTTAAGAAACAGACAATTTAACTACAACTTCCCAGGAAAAAAAGCACCACCAGTGTAGAGGTGACACGTTGCCACTCTTGAATCCCTTAGATATGTCATAATGAACTTAGGAGTTGCAAAAATTCTTGAAAGCATCAAACAAACAAACAAACAAACAAAGAAAAGCATTTATGAACAAACAAAAGCCTCAGCTCTTCTTTTAACATTTCTAGAAATGGTTTCTGAGTTCCCTTTGGAGCTAATCCAGCAAATAGAATGGTATACTACTTTGCAAAACAATCACAAAAAACAGGGCATATGAGCACTGAATGGCCAAATGGGGTCTGTTTGATAGAACAAACCCTGCCCGCCTTTGGAAAAAACCAAAGCAAATTAACTCATGAAACTAGATTGATAATCATACAACAGATGACGTAAGACCTTGATAGTATTATTAATTGATGGGTGAGGTGTGTAGTTGCGGACCTGGAGCACAAAATGAAGCGCATTTAGTTAGAAAAAGATTAAGCAAATCAACAAATACGGGCAGTAAAAGAGCCAATTAGAATCTTAAAAATATTACCCAAAAATCTTGGTATTCTACAATATTTCCCACATAGTTACGGCTGATTGTTACCTTCAAAATGTATCTGCAGGGTTTTACAGCTATGAATTCAGGTGATAAATAAGTCAATATTACTCATCAACAACCATAAAATGATTCAAACCAGTAAATGGCACTTGACTCAATGAGACTTGGTGTTAAAAATGATAATACGCACTGAAGCCAGTAAAGTTGGTGGGTCAATCACCCTTAAAAATGACAAAAAAATTTGCACTCTCAACCTTTTCCAAACCATTGCTAATTAAAATTATCTATGTTTATTTTGACTTCACCATGTTGTTAAAGCACTGTCCTTCACGACTCACGTCATCACATAATTGGTAACATCCAGTTCTCAGTAATCAGTACACCAGCTTATTTAATGAATCCGAAATCCAACCCAATGGCTCTCATGGAAGCTCTTTGGTGAATTTCCACCAAAAATAATGGCCAAATTGATCAGCCATGGATCAATTAATGAATTTTTGTTGTCAAATGTTCTTGAGCACTTCTATAAAAAACAATTTACAAGCAAGCACCACCTACAAAAGAGAATACTATTACCAAGCAACCTATACCTCATTGGCGCATACCCTTAATTTATAAGTACACATAGAACGAACAATCGGCTAATTAATTCAGTAACATGTTTGGCATATACTGCATGAGTAAAGTAGCAAAAATCTTATCAATGAAAAAGACCTTACCTAAGTCTTACATTAGCACCATTGTAAGATTCATACGGCATTTCCACTTTCGAAAACTCAAATGGGTAAGTTTTCCTCTCATATAACTCACCAGGAACATCTAGTTCACGTACTGTATAAAGAAAACAAGTCTCTCATCAATCAGCATAAGAAAAATGTAGTATCTATAAAGAGAAAAATGTAATAAGATCTATTCTTTTATATATATATATATATAGTGATGCTAAAATTGCATTCTCAAACCAATGGTCCTTTTTTTAAAAAAAATTGTTGAAAATCCTTTCACATATGCCTGCACATATGGATCAGATCATAAAGAAAGAGGCAAAAATATAATTAGTACAATGAATCCAATCCATATAAAACAGATAAAAAGGAACCCAAGTCACTTCCACAAAGATTATCTCTGTAAGGCCTTTTCATCTCACAGCATCTATACTGACTTATTATTAAGCAGCCTAAAAGATTGAGAAAGAAGCTTCCACTCACCAAGAGATGTGAAATCATAAAAATTGCCCCGATCAAGGTAAATTTCTGTAAAAAAAAAACACTTCAATCAATAACTACCAATATAATAATAGCCTTCTCATAACATTCATCACCTAACAGCCTAACCTACTACAGTAATGCAAGTGAGGAATATCAAGCTTCAACAAATCATTGGAATTTTACTGAACCAAAGGACAAATTATCAAGAAAAGAAATGGAAAGAACCTATCTGTCCAAGTAGCTCGATTTTTACACCATTATGTTCAAATTTCTTCCCTTGAGATGGTTCAATGCAAACCTGGACATAAACGAAGTATATGGCTGTATAACATTATATGGCACAAAATAAATGGGTACTGGGTAGGATGAGAAATGATAAAATACCTGCCCCACAATATTTTCTTGGCTTTGAAAAAGAGGAACCAAGGCTACTTGCCCGTTTCCCTTCTCAATGGAAGCCTGTGAATATAAAAATATAGTATACAGTCTGAACAACAGCCAGGAAAGTACAACAAATAATCCTGATGAGAATTAAATCAAGACATAAAGTAGCATCACAAGAGATCCTTCCTAATCAAATATACCTGTTTGCGAGTCCTACCATCGGTAAATGTGATTGAAATGGTGCAAGGGGGCTTAAATGCACCAATCAGATAATTCTACATGAAAGCCATAGTAAGAAAAATGAGGACATTTAAGATAAAAAATGACTGAATTCAACTGCAATCGTTCGTGAAAGTAGAAATGTCATGTAGTAGATAAACAAATGAACAAAAAATAGAAAAAATACAAATTTGTTCTTCAAAATCAACCAAGAAGGTATTGAAGTAACAAAAGAATTGTATATATTGAAGGCATTAGCCGACGCAACTTCGACTAAGAACCTTACCATCCTCTACAAGCTTGTATGCCGCCCTCGATTGTTCGTACCAAAACACCTAATCATAGCAAAAAAAAAAAAAAAAAAGAATTCTCCATAAACAAGGAAAATACCTAATCATAGCTTGTACGACAAATTATACCCGCAAACAAAAAAAAAAAGAATGATCATGCAGTAGGTAAAAAAATGATACAAAAAGCAGATTTTAGCCACATTTCCTTGAATAATTCCACTAATCAGCATTAAAATCTTGCGTGCATATAACATTTTTTTTTTCTAAATCATAGAAAAAATGGCTCCAAACTTTTAAACAGAATTGAACATTGGTTAGAACCATGAATAGACGACGGGGAACTCATACCAAAGGAAGATGACGCTCGCCTGCTGTTCACGAATCGCGGATCAGTCAATCTCCCATCGATGTCGCTTCGGGCGGCGGTGCGATCGAACTGCTCTACCTCCGCCGTGCGTCGCCGCCGGAGCCGCCGCTTCGCCGCCTCTCGATGACGACGACGGCCGATCAAGCACGCCGATGTGGGCCGGGCCCATCTAGTATCCCATGGGCCAAGGAACAACGATGACTTTCCGAGGCCCATATCATAAATTAAAATTTCCTACCGAAAAAATTCATGCTAACCAAACACCCAAAATAAATAAATAAAATAAATAAATGTTCCATTACATGTAAATCAATTAATAGTTAGGATGAACCTAATACAAATTCAACAATAAATTATCAAAATAATTACAATAAAAATAATTTTAAAAACACATTTAAATCAATATTTTTTAAAAAATTTAAAAATATGTCATATTAAACTATGCTTCTAGCCCTATTATGTGGGATTCCTTAAAAAGTTTAAATTAAAAATGTAGCTCGTATAAGCTATAGGAGGCCGAAATACTTATCGGGTAAAATAATACTTAAAAAATGCTATTTGTAAGAGATGATCAATATTACTACATAACTTAGTTGGTGAAATATTAAGATTCAATATCTTAAAAATTTAGCTGGTGTTTCCCCTCGTCTTTACTTGTTCCGGTACAAACTCCAGGCTAGTCAAATGAGTATTAAAACTTCGAATGTGCACCCGCAATTGCTTGCAATCAGCCTGAGTCGTATATCAGATTATCTAACTCCAAGCTAAAAACTAGATTTTTCAAAATACTAAAAAAACGTTGTAAAACAATATAGAATTCAAATTTATCAAAATTAACATGATATCACTTATAAATAAATGATTCTTTGTGAAAAGCTGCCGTCTCGAGTAGAGTTGAAAATTTGGTTACACCTAAAAAACGTCCCCTGCGGAAACGTAAAACTTTTTGCTGCTCGTAACATTGTCAGCATCATCGGTGTAAATCTCTCTCTTCCCCTCCCACGTTTTGTGTGTATTTGTGGCCATCATGTTTTGATTGTAATCTTGGTGGTGCTATGTTTTCGCTTCTGTTTTTTCGTATACCAACTTTGTATTTGGTTTTCTGCTAGTGATCATGGTTTTACGTGTTTGTTTGAGTTTGCGTCGTCTGTTCTTTTCGCTTGCATGGAGTTGTGTAGGGTATTATTTTGGTTTGTATTGCTTACTGTTTTGGTTTGTGGGTTTTTTGTCGATTGAATGTCCTCGTTTTTGCTGGCTTTTCTGGTTCTGTGTTGAGTGCTTGAAGTGATGTGTGGTGATGTTCAAGCCCTTAAATCGTTCTTGCATACATGCGTCTTCTCTATAATCTTTAATATAATACCTGTATAACAACATTGATACATTAATATTTTCTGGGTTGGTTGATCGATGATGGCTTCTGCCAGTATTGCTACTATCGTTTGCTAATGGAGGTTGATGTTTTTACTTGCTTTTACGACTGAAATGATCACCTGAAAAGTAGTTTTTTCCTCACGAGAAAAAGGACAGCAGGTTTTGTTTTTCGCTTTTTCGGGTATTTAATCCATCGTCAATCGTTGGTGCGGATTGGTTGCTGTGAAACAAATTGATCTAAAAACTGAATAACAATTCAATATCGAATTCATTTGCTTTGTCTTCCATCCTTTCTTTTCGATTAATTGATTTTTGTTGTTATCGGCCAATTCGTTGATAAGAAATAAACTAAATCTTTACATTTTGTCGTTGGAATTGGAACGTGTAAAAATGGCGGCGCCGCTATGCACGTCTCCGTCTCATAATTTTCCATGTCGTATATATAATTCTTGTCCACCATGATTACCGCTAATGCCGCTCGTAACATTGTCGGCATCGGTACAAACAATTGATCTTTCTCAATCTTCTTCTTCAATGTTTTGTACAATGCTTTCCATATTGGTTTGTGGGTTTTCGTTGTTTAGCTTCTTCATCATTAATGTTTTTCTAGTGTAAGCACACGAGGCGTTTTGTTTTTTTGTTTGAGTTGTTGATCATGATGTTCTTGTAGGGCTTGCATGGAGTGGTGTTTGGTGGTGTTAATATGTAGTTTTTGCATGCTTCCTGTTTTTGGTTTGTGGGTTTTCGTGGGTTGATTGATAAGCCTTGTCTAAATGCCTCTCTGTAATTGGTGTGATTGCCTCTCAGTTTTCTGTGCTGTTGGATAGCCATAGTTGATGATTTCTCATGCTAATGCTGCTTTTTATTAAAAAAATTCAAGTTTTTTGACAACTTCAAGCCATCAAATTATTTTTTTTTCCAATTTATCAAGTTACTTGCCTTATATTTACTAATTGCTTTATGCTTTTATGTTATTGGCAACTCTCTCTCTCTCTCTCTCTCTTTTCTTTAGAAGACTACAGTTTACTAGTCTTTAATTACTCAATTTTTGCCTATTACATTTTGTCAAAAACCTATTCTTTTTTGATCCTTCTTTTATAACCTCAAATGGTTGATGATATATGATTTAAAATAATTACACTACTCAATCTTCTCTTTGTCCACTTGCAGAAAATGTTATCTTCTTTGGATTGTTTCTCTCCCCTTGGTAAGTATATATACACTTACATCAAAATTATTGATTATATATCTTTACAATTTTACTCATTACCTTCAAATTAGTAGGTTGCATGTTAGCTTTAAAAGAATTTTGGTATGATACCTTGTCTTAGGACATACCGATAGTTCTCTTCTCCGCATGTATTTCTTTATTTATTGTTCAATATATTTATTTTCAAATTGGGTTTATTTACATAAACCTGATTCCTAGAAATATAGTTAATCCCATATAATAACCGACACGGTTCTAATGTATATATATATATATATATATA
>JAVDBV010001953.1:0-14589 GCA_032619315.1 Piper longum
GTGGGGCGCCGATGGCAAGGAGAGAGCAGTGATGGGGTGAGGGAGGGAGAAAGGGTTGAGGTGAGGTCGAGGGGCAATTTCATAGTTAAAAGTTGACTCAACTCTGACTTGTGCAAAATAATATCTATCTCCTAATAAATTTCAAAAGAATCTAGAAAAATATGGAAAAATCTCATAAAATATAATACACCATTACATCAAAATGACATGTTCCGTAATTATAACCCAACCAAACTGCTCTATAATACATAATAATACATTATTTGGCCTAAAAATAATTCTACAATTAAATGCATAAAAACAATAATTGTATAGTGTCATATACTCTGATAACCTATTTGTCATCATTTTTCCAACATTATCATTATATACTCGGGTACACTTGACCTTCATCGCTCATAACATACGGCTGGCCTTGGGTCAGGTCATGAAACTAAGTCAACTCGAACCGACGGTTGAACCGACTTATTTGATAATGTAAAACTCTAACTCAAGTCCTGGGTTTTACAATGTAGCTTCAAGGTGGTGGTTGCTCCAATGGTGTTTGGAGTTGGTTGTAAGACTCCTTGGCACTTAGCTTGAGAAGGAAGCCTTGTAGCTCACGATGGTCCTTGCCAATTGGTGTTAGAGAATGAAGGCTTGTTTGAGGCTCCAAGGGCATTGGAGTGCAAGTTTCCTTGGCACTTGTTGGGTGCTTAAGGAGGGTTTATAAGTGTAAGATTCCTTGGCACTTGATGCTTGTGAAGGAGGTCTTAGTTTGCTTATAATTTGTACAAGTCCATAGAGAATTTACGAAGACCTACTCACCAAAGGACTTGTTAAGCTACAAGAGAGGATGTACCAGTTGAGAACATCTTAAAAAATTTGTTTGTGTCCTCTTTTCTTTCTTTTTCATTTTCTACTCGTATTCATTTAATTATTCACTTGTTTGCACACTTGCCTAACTCCATTGTGTTTGACTTGTTCACTACTAGAAGTCAAGTACTACCAAGTTCAAAGTCATCTCACTACTTGTATGATTTGACTTATTTACAAACACAAGTAGTAATTTGGATTAAAACTTGTTCCCCCTCACACACCATCTAATTAATTGATTTCATATCTTCAGTAATTGGCTTGCTCATCTACTTGCCCATCTATTGATTTTTTATTATTCACTTGCCTTTTCTTGATTATTTAGTTGTGAAAATCCTTTCCATGTACTCACTTGGATTATATCTTAATTGTGCTTAATTTGTTTAAAAGATTTCCACCATCTTAACCCATTCTGACAATCATTATAAGGCCCAGAGGATTGTGAGGACCTAACTGTTTGTTTAAGTGTTTATAGGTAGCTTTGTTTCGCATTAGGTGTGCACCTTCACAAATTACCAATTACAATAAGATCTTAACAAGCAGAAAGTGTCAAGAAACCTTGTACTCACAAACCCTATTCAAGCACCCCTCAAGTGCTAAGGATGCTTACACTCCTAATCCCTTGAGAGCTTCCAATAAGTCTTCCTCCACCAATGTTGAATGTGAAAGAACTTTGCAAGATACAAGCAATCTCTTTCAAGCACCTCCCATGTACCAAGGAATTTTACAACCAGCTACAAATACCCTCGAAGTAACACCATCTTGAAGTTACACCTCCCTTTACAAACTCATGCCTTAAGCCGAAAGAGTCTCCTCTTTCCAAGCAGTATCCTCTCATAGGCAAGATGCTTACATACCCTAAACACATTAAGAGTTTAATAAACAAGCTCAAACACTTGAGCTGAACCTCACACACACTAATCTCTTCATGGATATAAAATTTACACTTAGGAATAAAGTTAGTAGGTAAAGTCAATCATAATACAAGCTTAACTTTTTAAAAGTGATCCAAGATTTGCTGTCGGAGGGATTGGCTACCAAAGTGTTTGTCAAATTGAAGTTTGTCTAAACTTAAGAAAGTTATAACTCTTTGTGTAAAATTATAATTCGATTGATTTTTGAAGCATTGGATAGCCTTGATTTGCTCTCTTTGAATCCTCCTTGAATATATTAAATTTTGAAGTCTTTCTTTTTGATCCCTTCGACTTGTACTAAATTGATAGGTGATTTGAGTTTTTAAATTTTGTGAATATTTTCTTGTACTTGTTTATTTATAATTCTATGCAATTCGATTTTCCTTACTTGTACTTGTTTATTAATAATTTTATACTTATGAAGTTTTAGGTAATTCATTTTGTCTTCGATTGAATATTTCGGCTTGTATTATAAACACTTTTTTACGAGTTTTCGTAGGGGATGTTTATTTTTACATCTGATTAGACTAATTCAAGATGAAATAATTTATGATTGAAAGTTAAGATTGAACTATAAATTTGTTGTATCTTGTTATTTAAATTTAATTATATTTGATTAGAAAATTATTATTAATTATTTTACATGTTTGTTTGTGATATTATCTATATATATATATATATATATATATATATGAAAGATTAAAAAAATACTATAATATTAACAATTCAAAATGAACTGATTTTTGTTTGATATTTCTTAAATCCGTCTTATTTAATAACTCCTCCTCCCAATGATTTAAATGTTGATTCTGAATTCTTCAACCATGAAGGAGATGACTTCCACCACCAAGTAGAGCTTCAGCTAGACATTGCCGTCTCCAACAAACACTAAAACAGTGTTCCCAAAAGGTCCAAGAAAACAAAGTAACCAACGTGACGTGACCCGAAAATATTGAGTTCAGGTCCAACCTTATCGGGAGTTCATTTTTTTTATTTATACTTGTTTTATATTGGATCCAGGTTTGGGTCTTAGAAGACCCGACCCTATAAAAACCAAACTCCAAAAATATTAAAATTTTAATTTATTTTTTATATAATATTGAATTATATAAAAATATCATTTAAATTAAATTATACTTTAATTATAAATAAGAATAATTATCACACTATATTACAATTTTTGTATACTTTTTAATATATTACTCTTATAGTTATACTTTGGAGTCATCTAGGTTTTAGAAGCTATAAAGAACACAATAGCAACTAATATAATTAGCAAAATAATGATAAAATGTTTTAAGAAAATGAAAACTAATGCCAAAATTGGCAAAATTATCCCTTCAAAGAGTTTTTATTCAAACAGGGAAGCACATTGCACTCGGTGTTTCTATATCAACTGATAATCAATATAAGTAATGAAACCATTTAGGGAAAGTCGATTAACAAACACAAAGATAGGCAACAAAGGGTATTTCCCAACCGGTGAGCGTTGCAGAAAAATAAGATTAACGCCTTCATAATTTCTCAATTAAGGGAAATATACTCAAGATTTAGAGCATAACAAGTGCCAAATAAGAAGGAAAATAATCAATTGCCATGAAAATACTAAATCAAAAGCTATTCAAAATTATAAAATTGTTACTCCGAGATTAAAGAATGGCATACGATATTTATGAGTCAAATTATAGGATTTAAGGTATAGATAATGATAGAAGGTACATTGAACATTGAAGCCAAGCTGGACGATTGATCATGAGATCTTAAAATATTTTTAAAGAATGGGGGGATGATTGTGAGCATAGTTATAAAAATCGAAATCAGACGCTCAATCGGATTGGAAGGGAGTGATTGAATCAGACCGATTCATAAAAAATAAGACAAGAATTTATTTACTTGAATCTGTCAAAATCAATGGAGTTATATAATGTATTAGGACTCGTTATAAGGTAGTTTGCATAAATTATTAGTTATATGACATATCACTGTGATGTTATGGTATATATTATATTTTATAAGTTTTTCACTATTTTTTGGATTTTTATTACGATTTATTACGAGATAGTTATAATTTAAATTTTCATCATATTTTAGACAATCAAATTAAGATCTAGAAGAAATTTATATGTTTAGCATATAAACATTAAGCTTCTCAATGTAAACTTCATAAGAGATCTACTGATGTAATTTTCAACTTTACAATTAAATGGTATTTGCATCACGTTAAACATCATCATACCTTTAGAATTTTAGGTTTTACACCATTAATTTTATATCACGTATGATATTAAAATTCATTTCTTGTTAGTAATCAATAATGATTTTATAAGTTGTGCACACCATATTTCCTAATATTAGAAGACAACTTCAATAAACACAACAAGTATATTTTCAACTATCTATATGATTTGCAAAATATGTTTTCTCTACAAGAGTTATATAGTCTTCCACACAAAACAAATAGAAACTTAATGATCTTAATTTCATGATTAACTCCATTCTCAATTTGAGACGGTAAATATGAAACCTTACTTGGATTTCAACTTTGGTTCTTAATAAATAGAAAATAAAATTAATCAAGAACAATCTACAAGAATACTATAAAATAATATACTCAATGTCTCTTGATATAAAATTTATTTATTTCACATAAACCAAAGTATAAAAGAATAAGTTACTCCATAACTTGCTTAATTTGTTTTAATCTTTCTAGCAATTAGAATTACATAAAGATTTCACATCTAACAATAGTAAAAAAATCCATGTCCTATGAACAAAGTTTATGTTCACCAATACTTCATGGTACTAACAAGACACATTCTACCATATATATCACAAGTATTAACCTTTAAATATTTGAATTCAAAATCAAATTATTGAAAATAAATAATCATTCTTAAATTTTTGTCCATAAATTTTAAAAGACATATAACAACCATAATTTTCCAAAAAACCCCATTAAAATCACCTTTAATTTAAAGATAATCAACAACCAACCAATTTAAATATTTAGCATAATAATAATGACTCGAAAGTATTAATGTTCAATAATATAAATCGAAGAAACAATTACATACTTCTTCTTTAACGTCTGCACCTACAAAATAAAAAATAGTAGAAAACTTTTTCTCCATTTTCTCCTCAAAAGAAAAACTCTAAAAGTTACACCCCATAAAATTAATTTTACAAGTCACATTCAAGAAACATTAATTTATCCACCATCTTGTGAATTCGTTAACCAAATTAATTCATTATTAATTTTTGGTTGAGTTGTATCAACTTTGTGTCTAGAAATTTCTTTGATTTTATTCTCATAAAATCTAAAATTTTCTCACAAGGTGACATGTCTCTACACATATAGCATCAACACCCCTGATATTTAAACACTTTACCTCATGATTTTTCTTATATATGTATTCTTTTGATATTATACAAGAAATATTTATTTTATATAGCTTTTCAAAAATATTTTGGTGTTTAATAAAGAATCTTTTGTATGAGAATTTATTTCTCATACTTTTCTTGCACCTTTATTAACCCCACCAAATCATTTATATTAAGGGTATCTCTCAGTCATTATTGAGAAAATAGAGAAAATAAAATTATTTGAAGACAATAAAAATTAATCACATAAACTTGTTTTTCCACAAAGAGAAAAATAATCCATAAAGTATTTTTAAGTCACATTAATAACATAGAACGTTCTTAAGAAATATAAAATTTTTTATCACCATCTTAAATAAAATATTTTCAATCAATATACTTCTTATAAAAGATATCTACAAAAGAAACAAAATTTCTTCCAAATAATTAGAATTATCAAACTCAAAGTTATATAACCATGCACTTATTGACTTAAATCTTAGAAATTTGTTGATTAAAATCACCAAAAATTTCTCTAAATTTGGATATTTTATTAGATTCACAATTAATTAAAATCACCCAAAAAATTTAAAATTTCATCTTTCTTCCCCACAGAATTCTTATCAAATCATAAAAACTAAAATAACTTAATCCAACCCATGAAAACAAATTCCATACAATAATCATGTATTAAAATTGTTGGAAAATTTAACAGAATAGAAGTTGAAATTTTTACGCTTGAATGAAGAAAATAAACTAAAATTTATATACACCAAAGAAAGAATACATTAGTTATGCATGCTGTAGTATTTTCTTCATTACATGATTATCACCCTCTATACTAGAATAATTCTCGTGTAACTTATATCTAAGATATAATGTATTTTATCCTTAAGAGTGTCGCATCAATGAGAGTTTTTAATCTCTTATCACATCGGGTGATCAAATCAGCTTTAAAATCAAGTTTTTGTTCTAAAAACTCAATAAAAATCACCTACGATAGAGTGGGGAAGATGGAGGCTCGAGATGAACATAAAAACTGTTCATTTTATCGAGAAAGATTTATTTATTAAGAGAAACCTTGGAAAAAGCACTGACTCAAACGATAGCGTGCGTCACGAGGGTCCAGGCGCCAGGTTAAAAAATACCCAGAACATTAGAATAAACCCACACTTATAATCATGGATAATAATATATGGCATTTGGATCTCATCTAAATAGACCTAAAATAATTTAATAAACGGCGATCTGCTGACTCGCATTTTTTGTTTGATCGGAAGAAAACACAACTCACGTGGGCTACACAGCCACTTAAAAAACTTCAGCAACCAGTCTAGAGTCAAGAAGGGAGTCTCAAAAAACTCGACATTAAGATCACAAATCAACACAAGCCGCCGGTCAATTCTGCTCCACGAAAAATGATTGTTTAAATTCAATTATTATACCCTTCTTCAGTCAAACTAAGGCAATAATAAAATTTCATGTTAGCCGCCCTTGTATATTAAAAACGAAAAATAACTCTCCATAAGTTTGATTTTTAAATTATGAAATCATAACCATGTTGCCTAAAGCTCAAAGAACCAAGGAAAAAATAAATACATAAAATGAGCCCATATTTTTTAAAACTTTTTTTTAACCCGAAAACTTGATTTCAACATTTCCTTAATCAAATTCTACAAATGATTTCTATTAACATATTTTATGATTGTTTACCACGAATAAGTTAATAAAAAAATGAATTTGAGTCGGCATGAAGTCTCGAGTTGACTCCTCTATATATAAGCAGCTCCTATCAAGTGTAAGTTTAGTGAGCCTTGATTAATAACTATTCCAGTAGAGTATTTTTTATCTTTTTACCTTTTTTCCCCCCAATATATGGATCTCTTTCATTAAATTTAAAGAGCTCCTAGCTCGTTCAATCTAAATTGGCTCTCTCCCACTACTAAGTTTCGGACTCTCAATAATATAACCCACGTGTTAAATATAGTTGCAAATGTTCTTCGGCCTTAAATAGATCAAGAGAGGATATAATACTCACTCAAACCTAATTAATCGATTTAAAAATCTAATTCACATTCGAAATCAACGATAGCTTTTAGTTCATGATAAGCACATGTGTCTGCTATTTACTCAGCAATTCGTGGCAGATCAACTTTACTAGTGACAGGGCAGTTCATACGTCTAATTAATTACGCATTATACAACTACCAACTAACTAGAAATTTAGCAACATACCACATGCATGCCAAAGTAGGTGAGGCTAGTAGTTATTGTCAAATAATTACTACTTACTAATTTCACAAATATTTTCTCAGGTCATGAGGTGCAACCATGAAAGAGAAGAACCCACTTTGTGTCAATAATAAATAATAACCTGCTTTCTTTCATTTCAACTTCAGCGCTTTTAAAACATGTCACTAAACTATTTGAATTCATATATTACCCGAACTAAAATGTGGATCCTAATCTTGGGGATGGTTTTGCCTTAGCTGGCCAAATTTTACATTAAGGATTCATCTAGTATGTAAAAAAATAGTATAAATTACAAATAAATTATAAGAAATGTTTAAAATTTGCATGTCATTTTATTCTATTATAATTTAATAAAAACTCATTTTTTAATAAAAACTACAATATTTTACCATTATGATCACAAAAATGTTTTAATGTCTAATAAAATACTTTATTTATAATTTTAAAATTTCGTTAAACCCTAATTAAATGAATTAAATATATCTTAAACCCGTTGTAAATTCAATAAGATAAGGATACGATATTTAAAATTTTGCATCAAATTACATCAAATTAACGTGAACAGGAATGTAGAAAGCTGTTCTCTTTCTTAGACAGTAAGTATTTAGGACAGATGATTTGTTTAACCATAATTTCCCTTCAGTACTGCTCATCACTCTTGACCGCTTCCCACGCCATTTGTTCTACTTGACCCTGACCCTCCCTTCTCCGTAAAGGCATATATTATGAGCAGCTTGATGGATATCATATGCGCATATTCTTCCTGTGGTAGGCCAACTAGCTCAGATGACTCTTTGCAAGGTCCCCACCAGCTTTCACTCTCAATGGAATTTGCATTTTTTTTTCCTACATATTTAAGCTGTCAAAAGAATTGTTGGTCATCACCTTGCATGCTAAAATTCTTGATTTTTTTGTTGTTGTAAAAATATTCGTGTTAGTTGTTTCATATGTGAGGGTTTTGTCAGCCTCTATTATTCACTTGCATCAAGTTTTTAATATCTTTGCTTATGAAAAGACTTAACCAAAAGACCGCCATCACTAACGCCAAATAATATATACAATAAGAATGGGTTTGTTCAATGGTAGCAATCAAAGCGCTGGAGTCAAAGTTGGTGAGTGGTGGCACACGAGGGTAGATGAACCTGACCATCGATTGAACTTGGAATTGAACTTGAAAAGTAGCAGCACAATGAAGACCATGATATTCATACAATTGGCAGTTTGTCATTGACTCAATTTGGTTCATTTTTTTATTTGGTTTGCTTGTTGGTTATTATGTACTGATTTTTTAGAGGAGGGCGCCTCAATTGTGAACCCTTAAATTATATTTTTTGTATCGTATCAATTACTGGTATAAATCAGTTGAATTGAGCCGAGGGTATGCTTAAGTTTAGTTTGATATAAAATTGATCGCGCTATACTTGTCTAAAATTTATATTATTTGAGCTTACTCTGAACCAAACTCGAACAGAATTTGAGTCGAGCTCCAACCAAGTTTAAGTCTAATAAATATTTATGTACTTGACTTATGTAAGATTAAATTTTTTTTTGAATATTATATAAGTTCAATGTAACGTCAATAATATTTACGAGTTGAGCTAAGCCAAATATATTTTTAAGTTGAACACATCAAGTTTAAATTTTACGGTGAGTTAAAGTGAGCTGAATTTTATTTTGCTCTGTTCGTTATTTAATGAATTTATTCATTTTAAATCAAATATTTTTTTAATATATAATTAACAAATACGAGTTAAGTCGAGCCAAATCAAATATAAAAAACTTACAAAGAAATTTGGGTCGTTTACACCCATATTATCAACCGGTCTTACCCATTACCTATTTTACCGTGTACCCCTCTCAAATCTACTTTAGTGTACTCGTGGCCATCCATGACGGGAGATTTAATGTTGATTGTTGAGCAAGTGCCAATGGTAGAAGGGGCATGGCCGTAGTAATGAGGGGTCCACGCAGAATTCATTTATTACGAAAGATTATAAAACATGTGTTTTTCTCGAATACTAGTACGTCCATGTGCCAAGTTGTTTTAATTAGTATTATTCTTTATTTAAGTGGAACAATTTCCAACCATGCCTGGGGAAATATTTTTACGTATGAAAGGGCACATGAGTGAGTACTTGATGGTAACTATAATTAATTTAAATATAAAATACATTGAATATCTAATAATTTTTCTTAAAAACATATTACATATATATTACTTTTGTAGTTCTATTGAGGTCGTCATTTTTGCCTTCCTCAATCATTCAAACCTTTCCACGAGGGAGGGCACACCGACACAGCGAGTGCTACCTGTCATCTGTACTCGTGGCCTTCCATGTCCTGAGATTTAATGTGGAAGTTCCAATGGTAGAAGGGGCTGGGCCGTAGTAATGAGGGGACCACGCAAAATTCATTTATTACCAAAGATTATAAAACGTGAGTTTTTCTTGAGTACCAGTTCGTCCATGTTAGTGCTTCACAACATAGGCACATCTAGTGGCATGGTTAGAACTTAGAAGGCATGATCGGAACTTTTTCTTCTTAAATAAATAATAATACAAATTAAAACAATTTATGATAGCCTTATACAAGTGTTTTTCAAAATTATTTTGTATGTCTACCAAATTACACACTAGAGATAGAATGACCTTAAAAACATGAGCAAGGGTGGTTTTTAAAAGAATCCTTCTTTGCTCATGCAAAAAAGAACCATGCATTTATATTTATCATTTTTAAAAGGTTTGTGCTTTCATGCACTTAATCGTTAAGAAAATGCACCTAAATATCCAACAATGCAACATTTGCATATTAAATATCAGTCTTCTCAATATTTGAGAAAGTCGCCAAGATTGTAAAAACGTTAAATTTTGGAAGATTTTATGCCACTACTCGATTGCTAATATACTAGAAGTTGAAATAGGCTCGTAATCTTTTCAAACGATAAAATTGATAACTCTAATGATTTTATTATATACTATTAAAAATTAGTTTGTTTTTTATTATATATAGTAAAAATAATTATTAATGTTAGTTTTCAGCACGTCATGGGAGCTCGAAAAACTAAAAGACTTCTATATTTTCCTATCTAACTTGGTAAACCCAGGGATAAAAATATATTATTTGCATAGGGCTATAAGTGGATCAGTTATTGTTCATTAAATAGCATTCAACGTACCATTTACTATTTTAAAAATTTTATATAATAACTAAGTCATAAATTAACCAAGGTTATAAGGTTTTGCCATAACCAAGCTTTCACCATTTTATCATCCGTTAAAGAATTAATAAATGTTCAAATTTTCATTACTTTGTGTCATAAACTTAATAATATTAAATTCGTTAAAAATTATAATTATCTAAAATATTTTCTCCCTCACAAAACGTAAAATATTCTAACTATTTAAATTATCATAATCTAGTTGTACAAAAAAAAAGTAAATAAATATTCTAAATTTAATAAATTCATCAAAGTTACACTTTGACAATTAAAATATTCAAGATTAATGTTCTGGTAAAAATAAGTTTTATAATTATACATAAAATAAATAAATAGTAAAAATTGGTAAATCAGGGCCTTCTAAGATTACTATTTTAATTTAAAGTTAGTTTGGTTAAATTTAACAAAAAAATTAACTATATTTTTTATGTAGTGATTAAGTTATTCACTATTTTTTGTTCTATTAATTTTGAAATGATTAATAATTCAGTAAGTCGGATAACGACCATTTACAACTTTACAATTTATAGTAGATGGGTAGAACAATAATGCCAACAAGGGCTGCATGTACACGTGAATAGAGAATATGCATGTACAAATAATTATCCAACGTTTTAAAAGGTGAATCAAATTTTTCCCATCGCTTTGGAGTCCAAATCTCTTGTAGTACGCCTCACATGGGTCACGCAATTGACAGTTATTAAAATTGGATGAAAATTTCGAAAATAAGGATCTAATATTGGAGAGTTATTAAAATAAGATGCTTTTCTAAAAATCTTGTGGGGGCTACGAGTCATGACCACCGTATGCCAGATGCGCCTGGGCCGATTTGGCTCGAGGCCATGGTTTAGAAAGACAACGTCGCAACGGCAGGTTACCACATTCTACTGAGGTAAAAGAATAATGACATCATACAAGTGTTTTGTTTTAAATGAAAAATCCATGATCTTCCAAAGTAGCCGTCAGTCACGATGGCTCCAGGAATAAAACATAAAATCAAAATAAGACGCCGCACGTGTCCTCTGTCTTCTTGCACCGCTGAGTGTAAACTCAAACATTGAATTTAGAACTGACCAAGTTGTGTTTCGTGTTTAGTCCGGCGGCTCCGGGCAACCCCATACCCAACTCCTTGCATTTCCCCACCTCCCATATTCCCTAATCCCCATCCAACTGGCGATCATAAGCAAGCATATAAGCCCAGTAAATATATGTAATTACCAATGATAAAATTTTAAATGACAATATATTTTTTTAATCAAGGTCTCCTTCTTTATCTTGGCTTAAACACAACATAAGTAACTTTTAAAAATCTAATCAGCCAGCGATGCAACCCAAAATTTTAAATATTTAACATTGTCATACCCAATTTTTAATTGGTATAAAGATCATATTTGATTGAACCAGTTTGAACAAATTTTAACTAAAATTTAAAATTATAAATTTAATATTTCATTAAATCTAAAAAATTATAATTAATTTTAATTAAATACCAATAAAATACCATAGTTTTTAATGAAAAAAATAAATAAATTGGTTGAAAAAATTGAATACGAATCAAAAGAATACATGATATATTATACAGTGTTTAAAATTATATTTAATAACTAATAAGTAGACCAATGTTTGGCAAAACAAATAACAACACTAATATAATCATAAATACCTCCCTAGTGCTTTGCCCATGTTCCCACTCCATTACTCTCATTGATTAACTATTAATCCATCTAACACATTAGATTAGATTTATGTTATTAATACACCATTGAAAATATTGAAAAACCCCTTCTTCCACCTTGCCTCCTCTCACCTACCTCCACATTTCCTTGCAGTCCACTCTCTTCCCTATAAATCTCTTTCCACTTCTCCTTCCCACCTCATCTTCACCCTACCTACCCTCCCTACCAACTCCATTATCTGCCTCTCGAACCAGGGGAAGGAGAAGCAAAATCAGGAGCAAAGGCAAAACTATTCTGTAATGGCGTTAGCAGCCTCTACAAGCTCATCCCTCTCTTCAAAGGCCCAATTCCCATCCCTCCCCTCCAAGCCACACCGCCCGCCCCTCCACCTCTTCCCCTCCACCGCCGCCTCAAGGCCCATCTCCGCCGTCCACGCCGGCGAGCAGGCCAAGAAGCCGGCGGCGCCGGTGGTGCCCGCCTCAGACAAGCCAGTGGCGGCCGGAAAGTGGAGCGTCGATAGCTGGAGGAGCAAGAAGGCGCTTCAGCAGCCGGAGTACCCGGATCAGAAGGACCTCGACTCGGTGATCAAGACCCTCGAGGCCTTCCCGCCGATCGTCTTCGCTGGGGAGGCCAGAAGCCTGGAGGAGCGCCTCGCCGACGCCGCCATGGGCAAGGCCTTCCTCCTCCAGGGCGGCGACTGCGCCGAGAGCTTCAAGGAGTTCAACGGAAACAACATCCGGGACACCTTCCGGATCTTGCTTCAGATGGGCGTCGTCCTCATGTTCGGCGGCCAAATGCCGGTTGTCAAGGTACCTTACTGTTCATGTACCGACATAGATCTCATGATACCTATCCATAAAACTCCAAAATTTTCTGATGAAGATGATTGATTGATTGGTTGATTGGTTTATGGTGAAGGTGGGGAGAATGGCGGGGCAATTCGCGAAGCCCAGATCGGAGGCGTTCGAGGAGAAGAACGGGGTGAAGCTGCCGAGCTACAGAGGAGACAACATCAACGGCGATGCCTTCGACGCCAAGTCCCGGATCCCCGATCCGCAGAGGATGATCAGAGCCTACTGCCAAGCATCGTCGACCCTGAACCTGCTCCGGGCCTTCGCCACCGGCGGCTACGCCGCGATGCAGAGGGTGACCCAGTGGAACCTGGACTTCACGGAGCACAGCGAGCAAGGGGACCGGTACCAGGAGCTCGCCCACCGCGTGGACGAGGCGCTGGGCTTCATGGCGGCGGCGGGGCTGACATCGGACCACCCAATCACCACCACCACCGAGTTCTTCACCTCCCACGAGTGCCTCCTCCTCCCCTACGAGCAAGCGCTCACCCGGCTCGACTCCACTTCGGGGCTCTACTACGACTGCTCGGCGCACATGCTGTGGGCGGGGGAGCGGACCCGGCAGCTGGACGGCGCCCACGTCGAGTTCCTGCGCGGGATCGCGAACCCGCTGGGGATCAAGGTGAGCGACAAGATGGACCCGTCGGAGCTGGTGCGGCTAATTGAGATCCTCAACCCCCAAAACAAGCCTGGGCGCATCACCATCATCACCCGCATGGGCGCCGAGAACATGCGCGTCAAGCTTCCCCACCTCATCCGGAGCGTCCGCCGCTCCGGCCTCATCGTCACCTGGGTCACCGACCCCATGCACGCCAACACCATCAAGGCCCCCTCCGGCCTCAAGACCCGCCCCTTCGACTCCATCCGGGTACCTTAGCTACTCTACTACCCATGTCACTATTTATTCCTGCTTGCTTTTAACTAATCTATTAACTCGTTATGGTTGATTTTTTTGCTACAATTGGAACCTGTCTCCTTAATAATAATTACTAATTATGATTGATTTTTGCTAAAATTGGAACATCGTCTCCCTAATAATTGTTGGTTGTTTTTAGAAGTTTAAATGTTAAGGGAACACCGGTTAAACTCTACGTTTTCGGGTTATTCTAACACGTAGTAGTCCGTTTTATTAAATAAAAAAATATTGTTGATGTTAATCCTTTACATCTTGTTTCATGGCCTCCCAATTAAAATTAATTTTCGCTAAAATTTGCGAGATCAGAGACAGAAGATATTTTGTGTTAAGCCTTTATATCTCGTTTTATGCCTACCAATCAATATTAATTTTCGATAAATTTGAAGATTAAAAAAAAATGTTGATATATGTCTTTCTCTAATTTATTGGCGTTTATTTATTGAGTTTGATTTGGTTGCATGCAGGCTGAGGTGAGGGCATTCTTCGACGTCCACGAGCAGGAAGGGAGCTACCCGGGTGGGGTGCACCTTGAGATGACCGGGAGGAA
>JAVDBV010001954.1:0-13568 GCA_032619315.1 Piper longum
GACAGCTTGGGGCGGGAGGGGGGTCGCGGCAGCTTCGGCCGGGGGACCGCGGCGGAAGGCGGTGGCGGGTGGCGGTGAGGGGGTCGTGGCGGGCGGGCGGGCGGGCGGCGGTGAGGGGGTCGTGGCAGGCAGGCCGGCGGGTGGGTCGTTCGCAGGCAAGTGGGCAGGCGGGCGAGTTGGCGGACGTGGGAGGGTGGGAGGATGTATCTGGGCCGCTGAATCGAAATCAGCAGCCCAGATCAAGGCAGCGTATGGTGCGCTATCAAAAGTGGCAGCGCACCATAATATAACTCTATATACGTATATCCTCCAAATGATCCTATGTTCAAATTTTATGCAGGCACCCACCTTCTTCTTTTATATATTTTTAAATTTCTTTGTTACAAACAAATGGATCTATTTTGTGGGTCATCTGTAATTTTGCCTTAGAACTTATATGGACAAAATCTAGTAACCTGTGAGTCTTTATGCAGATGATCCTTTTAGGGAACTGGGAGGGGACAAAGAACAAAACTGAACTAAACCCTATTCTTCTTTCTTGCTCAGGGTCAGGAGCTAGAAAGGTCCATGGGAATCACCACGAAACCCCACCAACTAATGCAGCCTAGTATCTTAGTTCCTCCCTTTTTGTCCGCTAAAGGAAGGAGGTCCAAGTGGGGCTGTCCCAATGCTAATCAAGCTTCAACCTTTCTGACCTTCAACACTTTCTCCCTCGATTGTTCGGGTTTCCTGGCTAACTTAGAAAAGCTTGCTTCACAGAAGAATACACAGGCACGGAAAGTAGAGCTAAGACTAAGAGGAGAATTTTTTGAGGGTGACAATGGTGGACTACGTGCATGCTTTGTTGCAGGGTGATTTGAGCCGGTGATTGGACCTCTTTGGCTGCTTCCCGAGTGAACCAGCTGATGGGTCTTTTTTTCGCCTTTTTTACCTTTTTCACCCATTTTTCAAACACTCAAACATACCTAGTTACATCAATTTTAACTTTCTAAAAAAACAATTACACCTATTTTACTCTCAAAAATCATGATTAGGTGATATAATCACGGGTTCAATATGATAATAGTCTCAAGTAGATAAGGTTGCAATTGCAGATGCACTTATGGTCTTTAGCTTCGTCATGGTTCTGTGAAAGAAGTCTTCACTTTGCCATTTACAAAAAATTTCAATCTCTATTTTTAATGTTTCAGAGGTTACGGTCAATTAATAGTAACATGATTAGCACTTGTATTAAAATTAACAAATAATGACAATTATATTTTTGAATCACTTTCGCACCTTAACCGTTTAAGATATGAACATAAAATAAAATTTGAATGAGTTATAAAATAGTTCCCTCAATTGTTTGAGTTCCTCATATTGAATAGGCCTTATCATTCTCCCTTTGATCGAAGGGGCCAGGACTAGTTGCTTGATTGCTTAAAGCCAAAGATTCCTAAACTCAGGAGCTCATGAACTCCAAAGCTATTAAATTCGAGCAAAAATTCAAGACATAATCGAACATTAAATACAATGAATAAAATGGGGGAGTTCATGCACAGATAGTTAACCATTTTGATCGTATCCTAAAAGCTATAAGCACATATATTGTGAATAACACTTCTGCTCCGCCCATTTAGGCGCATCCAACTGGTGGACGGAAAGAGGACATACTCAATAAACAACTCAGAAATATTGTATTAAAAATAAAAACTCACAAATATTGTATCAATTATCAAATGATAAGACTGCCTTGAAATAAAAATGATAGACTGGTACCTACACCTATGGTCAATAAAATGTTATAGGATTTTGGGAAGACAGAGCAATAAAAAAGATGGAAGGGTTATAGACATACGATTAAGTTGAACATCACCTTCAAAAATTTGTAAGCCCTTCATTTGAAGGTTTTGTTTCCATCAAATAGGATCCTACTTGGTGGACCCACCTTTCCCTATTCAAAGAATAGCACTGTTCCAAAAACTAGCTGCAAAGGAACATGGTTTGTAAATCTACATAATTGATTCATAGCATCCTTCAGTGATATATGGCTTACAACATCTACTACTCAAATAGGCATCAAATCTCTCAGCAAAAAAAGGTCAAGCTTCCGAAGTGCACTTCTACATAAAAGTAGCATTTTCCAGAAATTATAGCATCATTTATAAAAATTCTTCAGCTAAATAAACTTACACTAAGGAAAAACTCCGGTAACCATGACAAGCTATACTCTGATAAAGAATCTCCAGGCCAAAATTGCGAATCAGACCAAACGTGGTCAGTGTCAGTTTCAAGATGAAAAATGTATTCCAGCGCTGTTGAAAAGGCCAAGCAAGTTTACAAGATCCTGTTGGGTGAGTTTTGAAGGTCTTTTATCGTCGAAATTTCCCCGCTTCAATACTGCCAGAACTTTGCTCTTGAAATTTGAATTATTTTCTCCTGAATCCTCCACCTCCATCTCGTCATCATCACTACCATCATCTAGATTCATACTGTCATCCTCATTCATATCCTCCCAGACACCCAAATCACCAACACTTTCACCACTTTCCAGCACCCTGTTTTGTACACTTCGTAAAGCTTTCACAGTTCTGTAGTTCCTCTCTAGCAATGAAAGAACAGTTTTCCGGCGAAAAATTGAGCCCAACGTTTTGTTTTTATTGCTGAAACACAAGCGCACAAGACCATCCCATTCTCTAAAACTTGCAGAACAAGGAGGCTTTCGAGGCTCAATACGCACAACAGAGGACTCTACTTTAGGAGGTGGCTTAAAATTGTTTTTTCCAACTTTGAGAAGATGTTCAACATTAGCAAAAAATTGAGCATTGACAGAAAGGCGGCTGTAAAGTTTGTCCCCAGGTCGAGCCACAAGTCGCATGGCAAACTCCCTTTGATACATTATCACTGCATATCTAAATGCGTATGAATGTGACAAGAGCTTTATTGTGAGAGGTGAAGAAATTTGGTACGGTATGTTCGCAACACAAATGTCAAATTTGGGAAGATCACATTTAAGGACATCACCATGAATAACCTGAAAATTTTACAAAACTAAAATGAGCAACATAAACTTCAAAAGCAATGATAATCGAGAAGCTAAGGCATGAAGTAAGCCCAAAACGCATCAAATGAATGCCACGATTCCTTGATGCAAAAATCAGGACCTTGTAAAAGTAATATATGTTGTTTTGTAATGAGATGCAGAGCATCATACAAGTGACTGTTGTTTCCCGTTAAAATTCTTTTACTGGAAGTCCTATATTAAAATTACACGTTTCTTTTATTCTTTAACCCCCGTTGGGCAATTTTTAAGTTGGAATATTTTTACTCATTTACATCTTTAATAAGGTCATTTTATGGGGGATGTATGAATGTATGTCAATGGTTCTCACCTCCTTTAGTGTTGTTTTCAAGCAATCAATAGAAATTTGAGTACAATAATGCATCTTTGTTTTTTTTCTTTTTTCATGATTCATAGCCTAGACAACAGTTGCCAGTACACAAGCAATGCTATTTTGGATTGCTTAAGAATATTCTTAGAATGACATGCATGCTCATGCCCAAGTTCATTCAACTTAGCTTCCAACAACTACAAATTATAGATTGAACAAACTTCAAGACCCTCCAAATTTTGTGCCTCTTTTTCTTGTACAAATCTCAGTAGTCAAGCTTAGCAAAAAAATAGAGTCATAGACTAGTCCATCTAAACCATACAGCAATTGGAGGTCCAAAGAAGTGCAATTTGCTCAAACCACTATTTGCTACACAACAGTTTCAGATTGTCGATTGCAGTTATTTTTTTATTATTTTCTTTAAACATGACAGTATTTCAAGGAGATAAACAACACTCAAGCAAATGTGAAGGATAACCAGTAAACATAGCTGTTGCAGACAACAGGCATGAAATTTAATTGGTTCAATGGTTCATATATAACAACAGTTTAAATGCATTAAATTTTACAGCATAAAACCCATATGTTCTATCAGTAATGCAAGTCAATGAACAATCTATTATAAAGAAGTTAAATTACAATTAGTTCAGTCATTAGAAAAAAAACAGGGCAAGAACAAAAGTAAAACTATCAGTCACACACATAATCCAATCATTAGCGACAAAGGCAATTCATTATAGAAGTACCATATACATATCAAGTTAAAACACACAATTGATATAAGACGTTCAAAAAACTCACCGTAAAGTTACATGCTAAAATAAACTTAAGCAGCCACAGCTAGGGTAGACAAAAGTAAAAAATCTAGAAATACCTTTAACTTGTGAGAAAAGGGTGTTCCCTGAAATCGACGCTCTAATTCAAGAACCATTCGCTGATCCAACTCAACAGCAATGACTTTTGCAGCAGATTCAAGGAGCTTCTTAGTGAGGTTTCCAGTACCAGAACCAATCTCAAGAACTACATCTGTAGGCTGTATTTTCGACTTCTGAACTATAGAATCAATAATCAACGGGTTCCTGAGAATGTGCTGACCTTTGGATTTGTGGAAGGGGATACCACCCTGATAGTGATTCAGGCCTGCTGAAGCTCCATGCTTCTTCTTCTGCATCTTTCCTCCCGCCATTTCTAATTAGTTGGTCTACAAATACAATACAAGAGAAAAATATCACAACAAATTTGTCCTAAATTTCATTCTCTGAAAGAACCAATTTGGTCCGCAGGAAAACAAACGTGCAATAATATGAATGTATGAAATGTATAATATAGCAGGATGCTACAGGGATGATGTGATAATAAAATAATAACACCAATCAATTAAATATTAAAAAAAATTGTAAATAAACGGACAATATTTTTCCTAAAAGTGTAATAAGAGAACAACCGTGTCCGTCATTATATCACAAAATATATAAAAATAGCAAGATATATCATAACATTCTGCAATACATAACAATTTCTAGGTCTTGACCCATGACTGACGATAAGACGCTTTATTGTGATACTGGTTAACATGTAAAACTTTTGATGAAATATGTTGATGATGTTTAATGAATGGTTATCTTGTTTTTGTTAATGATGTTTTAAACTATTTACGGCAAAAATCAATAAACAAGAGATTATGAAAACAAGGCTACATGTAAAGAAAGAAAAATCGTAAAAGAGCACGGCAACATATAGGATTGCAATTTGCAAGTATAGAGTATAGTCTATGATGAAACATATTCACCGTTTTCCTCACACATCATGTCAGTTGAATTAATTGAACGCAAATTTTAACATTGCGGAGCCTAAGACCAACTCCTCAACTTCTAAGATTTAAATTAATTCCATTAAAAAACATTTAAAAAAACACTAGGAAACAACAAAAAATTGACTTACATATTCAGCTTATTTGTAAAACATCTAAATCTCATTCTCAACTAACTTGGCAAATTTATAACAAGTCACCGACCACAGATTTTAATGAAACCTCTTCAAACAAAAAGATTTAGCAAAGACAATCCATGAGAATAATAGACAGGCACAAGAAGAGAAACGGAAGTGTTAACACTAATGCAATATCACATTGTATGCATACATACATACTATCACATTACAGTAGGAGACGGGCTAGAGACCGGCCAACCTTGTAGTGTAAAGGCGAGTAGAATGGGTTAGGGAGGTGGAGATGTTGGATGGAGCGTGGAAGGCGGAGCAACTCTGTTCGCCTTAGGATAAAGGCCGACGTTGCAGGCACTGTTTGTGAGGGAAGATTGGGGGATAAAAGAAAGATAAGGCTTTGAGTTTTGACAGGTAGGGCTGCTAAACGACACGCCTTGTGCTCAATCTCGAATAGCTCAAACTTTGTTCGAAATCGACTCGAAATTGAATGAGTTTTGAGCATGTATGTTCAAAATTAACTCGAATATTTCTTATACCGCTCGGGCTCGACTTGAGCTCAAATATACTTAAACTGTTAAATTCTAAATGCTCGCTCGAAATTGGCTCGTTTGGGAGCTTAAAACCAGCCCGTTTGAAAAATCAATTGGCTTGAGAGCTCGAAATTGGCTCGTTCACAAACTCAAAACGAGGTCATTAATAAACTCGAAAATAAATCGTTTAGGAGAAAATATACATTTATAAAGATTAAAAATTAACAAAATAATCTATTAATAAAAGAAGTACTTACAATTCCGGCTGTTTTCTAGAAATAATTGCAGGCGACCGCTACAGTGGGGACGGCGGTGATATGGGTACCGTTGGCACCAGATCGGCGAGCCCGACGCGTCTACGATGTGGACAACGTCAGCTGAGGAGACGGCTCGCCGGAAAAAAGGGCAAAACAAAGGCGGTCGGTGGTGGGGTGACGAGATCCGGCCGGGATGGGCGGCGTTGGGCTCCACTCCGGTCAGGGAAGGTCGCGGGAGGATCGACGACGTCGAGACGGCGACTGGATGGCGGCTCGCCGGAAGAAGGGCGAAACAGGGGGCGGTCGGTGGTGGGGTGACGAGATTCGGCCGGGATGGGTGGCGCTGGGCTCCACTCCGGTCGGGGAAGGTCGCGGGATGGTTGACGACGTCGATACAGCGACTGGATGGAGGCGTATACGGTCGCCGTCGGCGGTATCGGCGACGGGAGCGAGGCGCGGTCGCGGCGGCTTCGACCCGTCGTTGAGGCCGGGCGACGGCCGGACGGAGGGGGGAATGGTCGGCAATGATCTTACTGTGACCGGCGGCGTCGATTGGCGGTGGTGCGGCTATCGGAGTCGGCGTTGGCGACGGAGAAAGAGGGCGGCGTCGGGGTACGGGGATTGGGGAATGAAAAGCCTAGGGGTGAGGGGGAGGGGGAATAAATATGTAGGTGGCGATATCGTAAATAAAAATTGATTCGACTCTAACTTGAATAAAATATAACTCGTAATATATTTTTTTAAAAAAAATTAAAAATAAGAAAAAAAATCCCATAAAATAAAATATATACCTTAATATTATAATGATATATTATATATATTATTATATTATATTATCGAGTCAAGATTAAATAGAGCTACGAGTCAATTTTGAACCGAATTTGAATTACAACTGAGTTGAGTCGAAGCTACCTTGCACAAACGTGACTGGTAGGATCCGAGTTCGAGCTTGAGTCAAATCGAGTCAAATACTAAATATTCATTAACTAGCTTGCTTAATTATCTTGACAGGGGTGGGTAACGTGGTCTTTTGCCATGTGATGATTAATCGAGTTGGCGGCTTTAGCACTTAAAATAATTCTATAATAGTATTTATTTAATTTAAAATTATTATTATTATTTATTAATAAATATTAAAATATAATAATATATAAATTATAATTTTATATATATTAATAAATTTTAATATAGTTATAATTATACTACTTGCTGGTTAATAAATAATACATATTAATTTAGATTTTTAAATGTATCCAGCACATGGCACAAAGTCTTTGGCTAATTAATTTCAAATTGGATGATATGAAAAGGACTATTGAGATATATATATATATATATATATATGATATCTTTGAAAAAATATTTAGAATGGATATAGATTTAAAATAATAAGATCTATATTCGATCTAAATTTATAATATTTTATAAATTATATTTTAAAATAATAATTTTTATTTTTTCTCTATATTTAATAATATTATTTATATTTTCTTTATAAGATAGAGTAAGATGTCGATGAGATACGAGTTTGGCTTGGATTGAAAGGTGTATTATTCGGATTCATATTATATTTGATTTTGGATATTCATATTTGATCGATTATAAATATATCTATTTCCTATACATATAATAATATCTTACCCCGCAAGCATCTTCACTTGAAAAAAAAAATCAATATAGAACAAAATAATGGAGAAGTTGTGTTTTTTAAAAAATAGGAAAATAAACTCTTACCATTATTTGTCTATTGTGTAGATTTATAAAGCTAGACTAGATGGAGCCATGAGTAATATAATTCCATTTAGAATTATTAAAATCAAAGAAAATGACAGAAACCAGAGTAGTTAGGGCATATGGTAGGCGTTACACAGATCTGATAGAACATGATAAATATTAAAAATAAGCTTAATTTCAACATAACATAAATTAATCAGTATCAAACTAAAGTGAACTTTTTAACATAGAAATAATGACATTTTCTCTTTCGAAAGTAAAGAAATGCGTAAGTGAACTTTTTTACTCATTATCATGTATTGGTAAAATGCTCTTGTACATGAAATAACAAGAGGGTAAAGACTCCCCAGAAGAGCTTTTTTGCTTCTAATAAGAGTATATATGATATGTACGGCCTACCAACTCCACACAATATATCCCGCGCTAGTTGACAGATAACTCATTAACGGATAAAAACATCTGCTAGAATATCAAACACCCTAGTTGTAAATGCCGACATTAGTTTTCGAAATACAAACTGCCAAATCTTGTCAAAAAACTCTTAATCTTTATCAACAAGCAAGAATAACAAATATCACCAAGAAAAGCGCATGTTCAATCTCATTAAAAAAAATCACTCTAATAAGATGGATAATTATAAATCACATACAAATGAGCATAGTGCAACCACAAATTGCCAAATGAGCTTTTTTTTTGTTTTTTGGAACTATTCTTGGCATACCTCATACATGATGATAATTGTCAAAAGAAGCAGTTCATGAAGATCATCCAGTAATATATGCCACCAATGGACCGGCAATTACATGAAATGGAATTAACACTATTTCCATGCTAGGTTCTTCGGCACTCACGTCAACCCATCCATATCTAAGGAAAAAGCACAATTCAGAAAAGTAAGTGAAGCCCTATTGCTAAAATGCACCTCAGGAAAGAACGAAAAGGAAAGCATAATTTGTATTCATGAGTTTCTGAGCAGATCCATTGTCTCACCAATACATGAACAACAGCAGTTAAAGCAGATCTAAGCCTAAAACTCTATATATGTTGTATAATCCGGCGACAAAGCTCCCATTATACAGGCTTCCATATGGGAAAATCTAAGTTCAATGTCGTAAACAATACTATAGCACTCATTCGTTTTTCTTAGCCATTCTGAGCTTTTCCGCAACATCTCCACTGTAAGGTGCCACATGATAGGCATATTGCTGCATGACAGAAAAGAAAACCATTTCCACACAGACCAATACATTTTGCAATGCTTCCTGAATGTGCTCCACATCCAGCCAAAAATGCTCAGATCTGATAATCCCCACAGCAGCCAAGATTTCAAGTGCCACTCCCTGTAGAAAAGAAGAACCAAATGTAAATTATCATGATAGCTTCTTATATCTATGATTTAACAAGAGCTAATCAATTACCTGCCAGAAACAGAAGAACACAATCCCTTTAATGCACAAAAATTTTGATAATGGCTTATGAGGTGCCAACTCTTTTGCAAACACATGGTAGAACACAACAAGAGAATATAATGCCAATGAGACAGAAATGTTGAGAATGATAGTGAATGACCAGCTGACCCAACTGGTGTATAGACCTAACAATTGAAGGACAATCATTAGGACGGAGCACACAGGTCTCACGACAACAAACTGCCAGGTCCAATATTTAAGAAGTCTCAACGTCCTATGATCAAGGCGTACAGTGTGGGGCTGTGCTTCATAAACAAAGGAAAAGCGTAAGACAAAATATTGAAATTACTAAAAACAATAACATAAAAAGCATTTCATGTTTGCATCAACATAAAAACCTGGAAAAGAGTCATAGGAAAGCTATGATGTATCTCTCTTCCTTTAATCCCATCTGGAACTATATTTTTACTGACAGATATGTTCAGATAGCTGTACATCAGAGCCAAGAATTTAGCAATCACCTGCAATGTACATCCAACACAAGTACGCAGAGCATCCAATCAATTAAACAAATATTTCCAATGCCTAAACCCTAGAACATCTACCGTTTTATTGAAAACCTAGACACCTAGAGGACGTAAAAGACCACACAGAAAGTGACTCACCAAAGCTTCATAACATTCTTTGACAGAGTCGAGAAAAGTGAAGAAGGGCTTGCTTCCTTGGATGTCGACCAACCCAAGGAAGGAATCGATTGCATAAATAGGAGCCATGAGCACAATGATGAGAATGGCCTTCTGCTCCTTGGGATTCTTCCAGTAAAAGAGATGCTGTGACACCAGCTGGAACGTAAAGTGCATGGTAGCCATAACACAGAACCCTGATCCCATCATAGTGAGGGTCCTACGATCCATGGTTGTAATATCCATTTTTTCAAACTGATTTGAACAAAAACTGATTTTTGGATCCTGAAATAAGATGTGTAGGGTTACAATTGTAATAGCAATATATTGCAGCTTATTAGCAACTGGACAAGCACAAAAAATTCGACAACCACATCGACAAAAATGGTTTTACCAAACTCCAACGCAAAAGAACAAAAGAACAGGCATGAGAGGGAATTTTCGCACAAAATTGATGTCAGAAGTACTTGCTCCAAATGGGATATTCAGATATTCAGACCAATTGTCTATAGGACATATGGGAGCATTTCTGTCTTTGAAATGTATTTGATCCCAAAAACTCTAATAAAATTTTTTTTAACCGGACTTTCTTAACCAATTGTTAGGGAAAGCCCTAGAACGACACAAATTACAGCAACATGTGAAACATTAAATAAACAAATCATGCAGCCCAAATCAATTCACCTCCTAAAAAGTAGCAGCAATACACTTATCAAAGATAAGGTTTTACGTTAGCTTAAACATAGATGTCAACCAACATGATTCCAGTTTCATCATCAACAGATAAAGTAAATGCAAGAATTAATCAAAAGGCAATGTTTTACGCTATTATCTTAAACATGGAAGTAAACCAATATATATACGTTACACTTTCATCATTAACAACAGAAATGAATGCACAAATTACTCGCAGTAAAAAAAGAAAATTGCAATTGCTACATTAAACATGGCATGCCAAACTACTTACAATCCTCTGATCAAGCTCAAAACAAAATATAAGTAAATAAATCGTGCCCAAGAAAACCCAAAATCTATATCTAGAAACCCAATCTAAACCCAACTGCATCAAGCTAATGTCAATCCAAATGATAACAAAAGCAACAGAAAGGAAGAAAAGAAAGGAAAAAAACCCAAAATCTTAAAAAGAACTCACAAAAGCAAACCTTGTTTGGGATAAAGGCAAGATCTATCTGCAAAGTCGTAGCTTGGAGAAGCGTAGTAGCGATCGGGAAGGACGAGAAGGAAGAGTCATCAGTCCAACCTTCCACCCGACCGCAATTGATTGCAATCTCCGTGGCATCGGCGCGTCCCACGTGGGTAGGGGTGCTCGTGCGCGAGTGGAATCTAGGATAACTTATGGTCCGTTGATTTTAAAGTTGACTCGGAGTTAATTCAAGCTTAATTTGTTTTGAGTTCGAATAAAGTTTGAGTTAGTATATAATAATATTTTTTAATATAATTTATGTTAAAATTTGATTAATAATTAAAATATTTTAATTTTGACATAATTATACATAAAAGGTAATTTAATGATGCATGTTTTTATTTTAAATTGCTATATATTTTATAATTTGATTATATTTGTATAAAAAAAATTAAGATAAATATAATTAAAAAATATATTTTATATAAAGTATTGAATTTTAGATCGAGCAAAAGGTACAAGCTTGCTCGACTCTTTTAATGTCGACTTCTTTTACAATATTTTCTCATATTTATTTTATATTTTTTTAAAAATTATTTATTATTTTTGACTCACGTCATCAACTTCATTGGATGCCACCTCCACCCACCGACCCTCTCTTATGATCACCTTCACCATCGACCTCGCCGCCGATAGTACCGCCGCTGACCAGCACCGCTGATCCGAGCCTCCCCTCCTCCTTTCCTCGTTGTTTTCTTCCTCCCCCCCACCAGTTCGTCACCACCACTTGTCTGTTTAAGGAGCGCCATCGGCCTTGCCACAGCCAGTCGTGCCTCACCACCGCTGCCTCGTCGTCATCGTCAAAACCCATCCGACCTGTAGAGCAGCTCGTGGTCACCCAAAGGAGCCGCCTTTCCTTACCTCATTGGATGGGATTGCACCCCTCTAGGGCTCGACCGTCGCTCCTTCCCACCCACATCGGTTAGTTCAAGGGGGAGCCCAGTCACTCTCTTCCCGACGTCCTTCTCTTTCTCACAGAACCGACACCGTCGGCTGTGTTTTCAGGCTAGCCACCAGAATAGTGGCCACCATCCCTTACTCGGCCAGTGCCACCCTCCTCTCCTTTCCAAGACTGATGAAGACCAGCACCCCTCATCCCATGCTGTTCGGCTGTCGAAAACCACTATTCGGCTACCGGCTGCGTGTGTTGTCGTCGATCGGCAATCACCGTTCCTCGCCAAACTTCGTGCACCACCGTGCTTCGAGTAGAACCTTGTGGCCTTGTTGAACCCTAGCTGACCTGTAGAACATCGACATCAGTCATCATCGTCGACGACACTAGGTCTAACCAATTTGGATTTAATTGTATTATATAATATTAATTATCGTGATGTGTGTGAGAATTAGGTGATTGGAATTAATAATTAAATTGCATAATAGTGTATGAATTAGTTATCATGATTTTGTTAAAATTGTGTGATCATAAATAATTGTAACGATGAAATGTGATGAGAATGGGCGTGAGTAGGGATAATTTGATAAATTCGTTATATAACTTGATTGCAAATTTGTATAGCTATCTGGATTTAATTAGCGAAGTTTGATTGTTGTGAATTACGATAAATGGAATAGTTATCTAAATATTACAGAGTAAATACAATTTTGGGTTGGTCATGCTAAATATTATAATCAACATATGTAGCACTAGTGTTGCATTTGTTTTGTGATGATAGATGCCTAGTGGATAGTGATTCATTGTGTATTGCTTGTTGTGTATGATTGATGGTGAATGTAGCTTTTATGCATTATAATGAGCGTTGACATTTAGTTTTGAGGTATAGGTACAGAGTAGAAGTTTGCTGCCTATGTGTATGGCCTCATTTGGAGTTTCTACCAAGCCCGTTTAAGACTCACCCCTGATTTATCACTTTATTCTATGTGATTTAATTTATTATTTGTAGGATGGGTTAAATGATATTTTATCAGATCTCACTTAACTCAGGTCATTTAGTCAAATATTTTTTTGGATTAATAACCCTCGAGGATGAGATCCCTCTAGCCTAATTTCGAAAATAAGATCCACCACAAGTTGCTTTCAAGCCTATTATATAAATCTCTTTTCAGGCTTATATATTTAATTTTATCGAGTTTTAAATGAGATGAGAGATGGTGAAACCGATTCCTATATACCATGAACAGGTTCATGTGCTAGTAACAACGGGCTCTAGATTAGTGAAAGGGTTGTTCCATTCCCGAGGGATCCTGACAGCTCCATATATTGAGTTCCTTACACTTGAAAAAACGTGGAAGTTCACAGATATTGTTTAGTACAATGCACCATGGTTGCATGAATCGGAATCGGAATCGGAATCGGTTTTCCAATGAATCGGAATCGGAATCAAAATCGGTCTGAATCGGCAAAAAATCGGGTTTTTTTGAATCGGTCTGAATCGGAATCGGAATCGGTCCGAATCGGTTTTATAAAAATATATATTG
>JAVDBV010001955.1:0-32164 GCA_032619315.1 Piper longum
TATATATATATATATATATATATACCTACCTTTGTAATCAATATATATATTATTATCTATGTCTATATGAATAGATCTTAGCCATCACATTGCTATTTTGTTTACTATGCTAGAGTCGTGCAATTGGGGATTAAAATATATATGCTCTCCCGAGGCACTCTCGGTAACAATAATTGGGCAACAACAGTGATGACAAGGTCAAATAAACTCGCTCATTTCCTTCTCCAAGGAAGAGATTCGGACCACTTGGGCTTCGAATCTTTAACTCTAATTCGGGTCTGAATCGTTTTAGAAACTCCTCGATTACGAAAAATGTCTGTTTGAGCTAAATCTGAGTATAAACTCGAGCTTAGCTCGGCTTGGAAAATTCTTTTAATGACTTTTGCAAGTGAGTTTAAGGATGATTTGTTTCAAAACTAGCTCCGTTTATCGTCAAACCTTTTGGTTAGATTGGGTTGGCATTTATAGTAAGGTCCGATCCGAACTCAACCCGAAACTTAGCATCCGTCTCCATCTGCATCAAGTAGACCCGAGTAGATTGGGGGACGTCACGTGGGGGTTCAAGGCAAGTGGCCGTTTGTGAGGAGGGAGAAAGCACGTGATCGTGACAGTGGGACTGCTGCTGTCTCCCTTCGGCCTCTCGCCGTCTTTTTCTCCCCAATTTTTACACTTTTTATTCCTTTTATATATTCCTCAAACCCCCCCCATTTACATTTGTACCCTCCCCATCTGCGGGCCCCGCATGCATCACTTGTCGGATTCTCCCCCGTACGTATCGAAACGAGTCGCCGTAACACACAATCACCTCCCCTCCTCCCCAGATACGTATCGAAACGAGTCGACACCCTCCCCACCATTTTTTCTCCGGCGGCCGTTGGGGGAGTAGGGGGAGGCTTTCGTGAAGGTCGCTGTCGGTTCTGCTCTGTGAAAAAAGTTTACTTTTTTTCTTAAATTCTCTCTCTCCACCTAAAAGTGCTTCTTCAAGGCAGAAATCTTGCTGGTGACCCACTGGGGGTGGTTGCTTTGTGTGTGGTTGCTTCTTTGTTTTATTGGGCTTTGAGGTGATTCGGAGTGGGGAAAAGGTCTGTTTGGATTGTTCAGAGTTTGCCCAGCAATGCTATTGCTGTTGTTGGAGTCGGATTCGCTGTTGTCTGATGGCTTGCTAGGTGCTGGAAGGTTGAGGATGTTGAGCGGCGGCTTCTCGAGCTGGCTAATAGACTTTGAAGCTTCCAACGGGTATGTGTTTTCTGACTTTTTCTTAGTGCTACAATCTATTCGGTTGTTTTTTTTTTTTAAAAAAATCGTGCTGTTTGGTTGAAATTGAAAACCTTTCAAATGTTGATGTATTTTTGTTGCATTTTCCTCTTATATCAAATGTTCCAAATTGGTGCTGCAGGAACAAAGAATACTTGTGTGCATGGTCCCCCTACTTGGGACAGTGCCATACCACTGATAATTGAGTGAAGGGGATGGTGTTGCATTTATCTGTATTAGTTGCAGAAATTCATGTTAGAGTTTATTATATATGGGTTTTATGGGCTTCCTGAGATCAATGCTCCTGCTTCCTATTCTTTTCCTTTGTCCTTGTTCATTCTTTCAGAGGCATATAGGATCTGACCATGACCAGAGCAGTCCGGAGTAGGTATCTGAAGGATGAGAATGTTGCCATCAGTGATCACTTACGTAACCACATTCATTTGACTAATTGCATTCACTTGAAAAACCATATGCACCGCCACAGCCCCGTCTTGGCTGAGCGATCCCTTATGAAGGACCTACTGGTACTGCAGAGGTCTAGATCTTTGAGGGACCCTTCAACAAGCCCGCCTTCATGGCATTCGCCCTCTGTTATTGATGCACTGACCAAAAAGATTAATGAGGATGGCATGATTCACCTGGGAAGACGGTCAATGGAAGATGTGCGGCCTGCAAATGCAAGGAGGCTGTTTGGGAACTCCCCACTTCCGGGAAATGCAGCCAGTTCGAAAGTTGCTGCCGCTGAAGTTGTTAGGGAAATTGAAGGGAGGACTAATTTTAGTGACCGAAGTAGTGTGGGTAGAGTTAAGAATGCTAAGAAAGGTAAGAGTGAAATGGTTAACAGAAAAATCATCAAAAGTGAGGTCTCTGGGGAGAAGCCTGACCAAGATAATCAGACAAAGTTTGGGGAGAGTGAGATGCCTTACCTTTTAAAAGAATCTTGTGAGAATATAACTAGAGATAAGATGTCATATAATCAGAACGCCTTTGCGAAGACGTTGTCTGAACAGTTGAAAGAATTTCCTGGGGACAGTGTTGACATGCAAGCTTCTCATGTTAATCAAGCTAGAAGGCAAGTAACAGAAAACAGATGCAGAGAAGACCAAGGATGTGTGCGCAGCTATTGTCGTGGATTGAATAGAATGAAAAAACACAAGGTCAAACGGAGGGCTAGGGCCTCTGTTATTTCACGAGATTTTGGACCTCACAATGAACTTTCCGTGGCATCAAATTCTCTGGCCCAAGGGTCAAAACAACCTAATCATTACAAAGGAGAAGAGATTGATCACGTCGAGCCAGATGATCAAGCTGTTACTCAGGCCCCTAGAAATGGATGTGGTATTCTGTGGAATTGGTCTAGGATTCACCACAGAGGTAAGAATTTTCTTGATATAGCTGGAAGGAGCTTGTCTTGTGGACTGTCAGAATCAAGATTGAGAAAAGCAGAGAGCCATATGCCTCAGTTTGAAAAAGATGTGGGTGATACGAATCTTGCCTCTAGTTGTTCCAGTTCATCTAGAAAATCTGATTCAGATGCCTTGCCTTTATTGATTGAGCCATTTGGGTCTCAGAAAAACTCAAAAGACTCTGTTTGGGGTCCTCATGACTATTCGGGGGAACTGGGGATTTTTGCTAATAATAATAACCTGAAAAGCGATCAGGATTCTGATTTGGCTTCTGAAGCAAGATCAGGTTGCCAGCATAATACTCAAGATGTTTGTGACAGAAACCACCCCAGTCTCACGCATAAATACATGCCAAAAACTTTCAGGGATTTGGTAGGGCAGAGTTTGGTTGTGCAAGCTCTAATGAATGCAGTTGCAAGAAGGAAAGTTAACCTCCTGTATGTCTTTTATGGTCCCCATGGAACGGGGAAAACATCTTGTGCTCGAATTTTTGCCCGTTCTCTGAGTTGTTTATCTCGTGATCTGCCAAAACCATGTGGATCCTGCAGTTCTTGCATTTCACATGATCTAGGTAAAAGCTTGAATGTTCAAGAACTGGGTGGAGTTGGTAATTTTGATGCTGAGACAATTATTGACCTTTTGGAAAACATGATTTCTTCTCACTTGCCATCCCAGCACAGAGTATTAATAGTTGATGATTGTGACACATTGTCATTGGATTCTTGGAATGCTATTTTAAAGGCCATTGACCTTGCACCTCGACGGATAGTTTTTATCCTGGTGTCTAGTACTCTTGACAGTTTGCCGCATGTCATCATTGCTAGGTGCCAGAAATTTTTTTTCCCAAAGTTGAAGGATGCAGATGTGACATACACTTTGCAATGGATTGCTGCAAAGGAAGGTTTGGAAATTGATAAAGATGCTTTGAAGCTTATAGCATCAAGGTCAGATGGATCATTAAGGGATGCTGAGATGACTCTAGATCAGCTGAGCTTGCTTGGTCAAAGAATCTCTATCACTTTAGTTCAGGAGCTTGTAAGTTTTTTATATTCATTGTCATACCCATCATTATCATCTTGATTCATGTGATCCCAAATGTGAAATAACTTGAAGTGTTTTATCTGTATTGGTTTTCTTGTTCTCTTTAGCCTTGTTGGAAGTTATGATGTTGAATATATACTTCGGGTAGAGTTGTCTGGGATTAAGTTTAGTTGATCTTCATTGTCTTTTGCTGTTTGTTTCCATTCAAACTTTTGACAGGTTGGGCTGATTTCGGATGAGAAATTGGTTGAACTTCTTGATTTGGCACTTTCAGCAGACGCTATGAACACGGTCAAAACTTTAAGAAGAGAGATCATGGAGACTGGGGTAGAACCATTAGCCTTGATGTCACAGCTGGCAACTGTAATTACTGACATTCTTGCTGGTAGTTTTGTGTTCACTACTGGAAAAAGGAGAAAATTTTTCCGCCGACCAAAGTGTGAGTCAACTTCAATTTTTCAATTTTCATACATTTGCATGTATCATTAAGGCTTTTGTTTCTAGCTCTATTTACCCTTGTCAGGAAGTGTTTGCTACGGTAAATCGGTTCCTCAAATTGGGTTTTCCTGAAACTTCCAACTCTGTCCACCCATTGCACACTCCGTTGATACTGCTCAATATCCAGTTTTAGTTCTTTTAAAAGTTTCATGATCATGTTTGAGCAAGAATACAACATTCTTATATATTGATTCTTCTTCTTCCACCTTATCCTGAATTGCGGTTGCGGACATGGATCCAATTCAACTGTTCAACATGAATGTAAATCACATCAAATGCTCAAATCTTGGAAGGCCATATCCTTTTTGTCTACCTGTGCCTCTCTTTTGCATTTTTATCAATGTATTAAATTTAGTTGACATTGACTTGTTGACTATTCTCTTATCTTATATTCTCAAACCTCTCGCGAATTTTTCAACAATTTTTTTTAAAATTTATTTCAGTATCCAAAAAAGATACGGAGAAGTTGCGTCGAGCTCTGAAGACACTTTCGGAGGCTGAAAAGCAGTTGAGAACATCAAATGATAAGTTAACATGGCTGACAGCTGCATTACTTCAGCTGGCTCCTGATCAGCAGTACATGCAGCCCAGCTCATCTGCTGATACAAGTTTGGGTCATAGCCCAATGGTCGCAGATAGTAATTTTAGAGCTGATTCAGGGAAACAGATCAGCATACTGCCTGAGATGGCTAATACGGGGAAAGGTGTGTCACCTGTCACCAATGCAGAGAAGCACCAAGCTGCGGGTACCAGTAATCTTCTTACTTCAAATGGTAACTATTTACTCGGAAGGAAATATGTTGGAATGACTCCCTCACGTTCTAGAGATTCAAACCGAGTAAGCGCATCTCATTCAGAGATAGGTAATAAAAAAGCTAATGAAGTATGGTGTGCAGTTCTCGAGTCTATTCCCTCAAACTCTCTTAAGCAATTTATGGAGCAAGAAGGTAGACTGGTATCTATGAGCTTTGGCCCAGGTATTTGTCTATCTGTATGACCATTTAAATTTAATGGAATTGATGCTTTAACTTTGTTTACTTTCGTTTCAAAAGTGGCACATTTTGTATGTTGCTCCATGCCATTTTCTTCAAGCATTTATGGAGTTCCTATTTCCATATGTTGTATGATCACTGATACTTATTAAGATCTAGATTAGCCAATACAATGTTGTTATAAAAGAAATTTTTTAATTAACAAGACAACATGCAGGATCAGGTATGTGATTCATGTGTCTCTAATCACTTGAACTTGAACTTCTACTAACAAGGATGATTCAGTGTTCAATGGTAAATAATAAGGATGAATAGATGCTATCTTTACACTTCAGTTTGCGAGGTGTCCTCACGGAATGTGTTTTACCAATGACAGAAGATTTTACCTGTGCCTCAAGCTTTTATGTTACAAATGTGTTGTTTATTGCTGTCTCTCATTTGAACTCTATGTTTAGGTGTTAACTAATTTATAGATTTATGTTTGGGCTTTTTAATTTTAATGCTGGTTGTGCTATATAACAAGCAAAATTTGTTGGATATGATTATATTTTATATTTTTCAGCTTGATGATTATGAATTTGGCCCATCATGGGACTTGGTTCCAAGATTAGCTGATTTTTCTTTGCCTCATTTACTGCATAATGAGTATGAGTTTTATCTACTTTTCCTGTAGCTCCAACTGTGCAGCTAGTCTTTAGTTCACATTTGAGTAAGTCTACAGCCGAGCAATTCAGAGGCTATATTCTCCAGGCATTCGAATCTGTACTTGGTTCTCCAGTAATAATTGAGATAAGGTGTGAATCTGGAAAAGATTTGAGAAATGGAGCTTTTCATAGGATTTCTGCTGAAGATTCTCATTACAATGACGAGTTGCAAAATCCAAGATCTGACAACCGCATGTTAAACCCTTTGCAAGGCACATCCGCCAAAATTACTGAGTCCACTCAGGCTAGACACTTACCATCTGCTTTTCAAGAAAAGTCAAAAAATGAAATTGTTGAAATTGATGATCAAGTTGGAGAACTTGGTGGTGTTCCTGTTACGCAGAAAGGTGAAGTAAATGGTTGGGAAGAAGATGTGTCTCAACATAAAGTGGAATCATTTGCAAACAATAGAAGAATGAACGAGCAATCTCACAGCCAAAGCCTAGTGAAAAGCAAAGTGTCTCTTGCTCATGTGATTCAACGGGCAGAAGGATGCACCGAAAAAAGCAGATGGTCCAAACGAAAAGCTATTTCAATTGCTGAAAAACTTGAACAAGAGAATTTGTAAGTGTTTCTTAACCTATCCCCTGTGAATTTACTTTCTTAAAGTCTTAACACTGTTCCAATGAAACCATCTTCTAAAATTAAATCGACTTTTATCTTATAAGTTTGAAACCTTGGTTTGTAATTGTATATTTCCATATGAATGTATAAGTAACAAAATGTGATAAATGTACTATTCTACTCTTAGCATATATGACTATTTAAGAAAATGTTTTTGCCATTATAGAAACTTATGAGCCGTGGAAGATTTTTTTCTGGTCTTTCTGTGATGTCTAGTTCAATAACTAAGCAATAAGCTATAATTATGCAGTGGCCAAAATTTTAAACAAAATATGACAAGAATCATCGGATGAATCTATATCCCTTTGGTTAGCGAATGTTATCAGCCAGTCATTGAAACTACTATGGATTCCTTGGTTTACAGGAGGTTGGAGTCCAAATCTCGAATCTTACTTTGCTGGAAAGCTTCGTCAGTACGACGAACAAAGGTATGATCGTAAGATTTATTGTTATATTTTGGATGGATACAGTCGATTTGTTTACTATATGTTAGAGCTACAGGCATGAATTGGTTCTTAACCATTTCCTTAATCCCAACAGCTTCCACGGTTCAAGACAAGGAGGCCCCGGTCTTTGGTAAAGATGGTTTCTTGCTCTAGATGCCTTTGTGTAAAATCTCCAAAGTAGAAGGTAGTTTATTTTTAATGTCATTACTGATTAATTTTAGTTGCATTTCTTCTAGCTTGTAATGTTTATTATTCATTTAGATGGGGCAGTTGTAACAATGTGGTCATGCTTTCAAATAATGGAACTGTGCGATCCGACCATATTATAGAACGACCAATGAAGAAGTTGAAAATTCTTTGGCAAGTTCATTGACGTTTTATATTGTACGTATATGTGCTATACTCACATTGATGAACCTATACCCCCTCCTTTCATCTTTCATTTGAGACATGAATATAAGAAAAGTGAACCCAAATTTCCAGGCCAAACCAACAAAGGAATTCAAATCTAGGTAATGCTTGAAGGTCCTAAACCAATCGCTATGTCCAGTTGTGACATCTCTTTCAGAAAATGTTTTCCAACCCAAAACTCTTATAGGAATGCAAATGTTTGGAGGCCCAATATCCAGATTTAGATTTGTGTTGCTGGGCACCGAACCAGCATATCTTTTAACTTGCTTCCATCGGCCTGCTTTCTTAGACTGTAGCTAGTCTTCATAAACGCCTGTCATGGTGCCATTACAGCTCGCTGCCTGCATATTTGCCGTTCTTGACTTGTTCATGTCGGCTTTCTTCCTTTGGAGCAATATGTAACATTCGGTTCCAGCGTTGATGCCTGCTGGCTGCAAGCGAGTAAGTGTTCCTTCATCAAGAAAAGTCTCTCTACCTGTCACACTGTAATAGTACCACACAAGTGAGGCGACAAACTCAACAATCATCACCACGTGTACATATTATCAATAGAGGTTGGTTGACAGACAAAACATGGCTTCGTGCACATCTTATCATCGAATAGCCATGCACCAAGCTACTTTAACGTCATCCTTCCATTAGCAAGTCAAACCGGCAAAGTCATGACCCAAGTTGACAGCTCAAAAGGCCAAAGATCTGGCATCGCTACAAACATTTACACGTACATGTACTTGAAGCCGTCGTAGGCATAAATGTCACAATTCACACAAGTTCTTCGATTCGTTGTGTTTATATAATGAAAGAGCTTCTGTGGACGGCGAACACGGTATTAGACCGGACGAAGGTGGCCATCATTTTTCTAAGAAAGATTAGGGGATTTATATAATGGTTTTCATTTCACACGACAAATCTGTCGATTAGTTCACGGACTCGTTGACCCAATGGCTTAAGTATGCAATATGCATGCATGTTCTAAAAATGCACGCATGCATGCATGCAACAAATGGTGTGCTATAATACAGTTTACCTTGGGAGACAAAAACAAGGTGCAAGGTTTCAGGCCCCTCTCTCGCTTACAAATTCACTGATCAAATTCAGTAAACTCTGTTCTGGATATATTTTTACGAGTTCAAATTATATATATGGTTTATCGATCAAAAAAATTTTTCACACCGGAAATCTTAGCATACGACTTCCTTTGTTGGCGGTCCACATCAGCCGGCTCCATCTGACGTGTGTTCACCTAGATAGACATCACGTACGTTGACCTAATAATACCTACGATCATTTCCGGCAGGCGTGATTCCGAAGGCAAAGGTGGTTAAAAAAAAGTCGTATGCTTTGACAACGGGTCGGGCCAAAGTGTGAGGCACCGGCTCATGCCGACTTTTGTTGTACTTTCATAATTTTAAAAAAAAAACCCAGGTTCTTCTAAATCAACTAACTTTTAACATTAAAATTTACTTTCATCTATCCATGTGAATAACGATGGTAAACTAATCAAAATTCGGATGTGATTGTGTTAATTAAATTGTTTAAGTACACACATAAAAAATTGATAAGTTAAAATGATAAATAGTGTCTAGAGAATAACCTGAAAGCTTTTTTTTTTCCAAACAATAATTTCAAAGCTAGCTAGTCGCGAGTCCTAGACGGTCTCCTGTGTAAGCGTGTAAAAAATGCATTTATAAACTAGACTTATGAACCTACTTATATTAATTTACACAAAGAATTCCAAACTTCAAGCAAATCCTAATTCTAAGTACCCGTAGGCACATATATTTCCCCATCAATATTAAAATTCATTTTTTTATTGCATAGATTAACAAAAGTATTAAGCTATTTATTTTGCTAAATGCCAATTAAAAGATATAACGCATTTGTTAACATTCATTTCCCCCACCCCCCCACCCCCTAAACAAAATAGTTAACATTCATTTTGATATTGACTCTTTTAAATTATTGGAGTCTATTTTTTAATTATTTGATTAGAGTTGTTATAATAAGTGTTATAATAAACCCATTATAAAAGCCTTTTCATTGATTTAAATCACCATAATTAATTAATAGGGTTTGAAAGATATAAATATAAAATAAAAAATTACAAATAATTAAGCTTTTTTTGTATCCAGATCCAATTTCCTTCCTTTATTGTTAAGAGTAGGAGTCACTTTTAATTTTTCTCGTTCATAAATTAAAAGGCTTTGCGCAGTTAAAACTTTATAACTTTTTTGTTTTTTCTTAATTTTTTAGGACTCCATTAAGAATCGATTAGTCTAATCTAATCACTCATTACATGAATGAATCCCAATCATAGTGGCATACCCCGTAAATCCTGGAAAAACCGATCCCAATTAACGAAACCAATCGTGGGAGATCCGACCCGTCAAAACGGCGGTCACCATCACCCCTAGCTCCCATGAAATTTCCTATGACCAAGGCCAAGTGCAGAGCTCCTCCTCCCCCACCTCCATCTCCGACGCGCTTTCCGCCGCCCAGCCACCCCCTCCTTGCTTAAAGCCGGCGCTTTCGAATTCTCCCTCCAATTCCCGACGCAACGACGGTCGAATCGCGGGATTTGGTCTCGAAAACTGCGGCTTCTCGTGTCCTAATCGTTTCTGTGGCGGCATCCTCTCTGGATTTGGTTGTGGATTGATAAAGCTGCAATCTTTGCAGTTTTTACGGGGGATTTGCTGTTTTTTCGGTTGTCGGGTAGGTTCGCTGCGGTGGTTGGGAAGAAGGACGCGGATTTGCTATCTTTGGTGGAGGTTTCGGGATCGGAAAGTTGAAAGCCTTCGGTGGTTGGATTCGGTTGGAGCCTCGCCGAACCTTTCCATGGCGGCCTACGCTGCCGTCTGCCCCCGCCGACGGTCTCCCTCCGTTGGCGCCTTCTTCGCTCCGTCGGACCTCGCCGACTTGGCCCTGATTCATACGCTGCTCGCCGTCTCCGCCGAAGTTGCCGCCAGTGAAGATGGCGCCGGCGGCTCCCTCCCCTTCCAGAGGAGGAACGGCCGGTCCCTGGTGCGGAAAGTCAAGATCTTCGTCGCCTTGTTCGAGTACCTCAAGGAGAGCTGCTCCTTCCCCTTGCCGCCGTCGGCCGCGCTCTGCTTCAAGGAGCTCTACATCTTGGTCTACCGCTCCAAGGTCCTGCTCGAGTACTGCTCCCAGTCGAGCCGGATTTCGTTCATCGTCAAGAACTCCTTCGTCTCCGCCTGCTTCCACGACCTGGACCAGGACATCGCGACGCTGCTCGACGTCTTCCCGGCGAAGGAGCTGGACCTGTCGCCGGACATGGAGGAGCTGGTGCAGCTGCTCCAGAAGCAGTCGAGGAAGGCGACGCTGTTCGTTGACCCCGGCGACGAGTCTCTCCGGTTGAAGTTGTATTCGTTTCTCTCCCAGTTCGAGCTCGGGCAGCTCCCTGATCCGGTCGAGTTGAGGTCAGTTTTTATGGATGGATTGGGGATCCGCGATGCCCGTTCTTGCCGTGCAGAAATTGAGTATCTCGAGGAGTTGATATATAGCCAAGAGGAAGACGTTGAGGCGTCGAGCTCCTTGCTCAATAGCTTTGTGGCGCTGGCCAGATATTGCCGGTTTCTGCTGTTTGGATTTGAAGATGATGAAGGTGATGTAGTAGGATTATCATCGTTGGTTGATTCGATGGATTGTGAGAGATGGAAGAAAGGTATAACTACAGAGGAGGTTGAGGATATCTGCGTTCCTGTTTCGAAGGACTTTTGCTGCCCCATCTCCTTCGAGCTGATGAGAGACCCGGTGATCGTTTCGACGGGGCAAACCTATGATCGACCCTCAATCCTTCGCTGGATGGAGGAAGGCCATTGCAGCTGCCCAAAGACCGGGCAGATCCTCGCTCATACTCGTCTGATCCCGAATCGAGCTCTGAGGGGTCTGATCTCGCAATGGTGTGCTGCTCATGATCTCCCTTACGATACACCTGAGAATGGGGATGGGGCACCGGATGTTGTGGTTCCACCGCCGGCGACGAGAGCTGCCATCGAAGCTAACAAAGCCACAGCGCTTCTTTTGATCAAGCAGCTCTCTAATGGACCTCAGATTGCGCAAACTGTTGCTGCGCGAGAGCTGAGATTGCTGGCCAAGACGGGGAGGGAGAACCGTGCTTGCATTGCGGAAGCTGGCGCAGTTCCCCTGCTTAAACGGCTGCTGTCTTCGTCTAATCCGATTGCACAGGAGAATGCGGTCACCGCAATGCTTAACTTGTCAATACTTGATAAGAACAAGAGCTTGATCATGGAGGAAGAAGGGTGCTTGGAGTCTATAGTGGACGTGTTGAGGCATGGCGTCACAGAGGAAGCGAGGGAGAATGCCGCAGCATCCCTGTTCAGTCTATCGGCTGTTCATGACTATAAGAAGAGGATAACTGATCAAGATGGAGCGGTTGAGGCATTGGCAGGGCTGCTGAGAAATGGCAGCCCGAGGGGGAAGAAAGATGCTGTGACAGCTTTGTTCAATCTATCTACCCACCCGGAGAATTGTGTGAGGCTGGTGGAGACTGGTGCCACTGCCGCATTGGTGGCCGCATTGTGGACGGAACGAGTTGCCGACGAGGCGGCTGGAGCGCTGGCGTCGCTGGTGAGGAAGCCCGCCGGAGCTGAGGCATTGATGGGTGAGGAAGATGCTGTCATTGGTCTGCTTGCATTGATGAGGAGAGGGAGCCCGAGAGGGAAGGAGAATGCAGTGGCTGCATTGCTGGAGTTGTGCCGGAGCGGCGGGGTGAGGGTGACGGAGAGAGTGATGAGGGCGCCGTCGCTGGCCAGCCTCCTGCAATCACTATTGTTCACAGGGACAAAGAGGGCCAGGAGGAAGGCGGCATCTCTGGCAAGAGTGTGCCAAAGGTGTGAAGCTGCCATGGAGAACTGGGGAGGTATGGAACAGGAATACAGACGTAATGGTACCCCTGGTGATCAAAGAGAAGCAAGCATTGTCGGAGATGTATCAGTACAGACGTCCATAAGAGTTCCAGTGTTATGAGTGGGTTATACTGCAAATCTTAATGCTCTGTTATTTTGTAATTTTCATACATTCTTTCATTTGTATCACATGAAATATGTAAAAAACATAAAGGGGAGAAGATTTATACTACAATTGTTGTCTAATGCCTATTCTTGTGACTCTTGTTTGTACCTCTTATTGATGTCTAATGCCTCCTGTAGAGATATCTATTTCCTTTCAAATACTGAAAATAGAGATGATAATCTAGGAAGCGCACCTCGACTTGGGTGTAAAATGGTCGCAATTGAAGTGGGTACCTTATCCTTCAATTGCCTCTGTCTTATCTTTTCAGTAAACGACCTTGTTGGGTTTTCCCAATTGTTGATAATCACCTAACTTCACAAATCACAACGAAAGATTAGTCTTTTTAATTTTCAAAACAATTTAACGAAAAGAAAGTCATTTCTTTAAAAAATAAAAAAGTTATTCGAGAATCGAACGCGTCCTAGCATATTTCCCGGTTCAACCACCCGGTCAATAAAAACTTATGACAGAATAAAATATGCAGTCAAGCTGATAACGCCCAGCATTAGCCATCTAATCTTGCAAGTTGCAGTTGTATTATTCACAAAAGAAGTCCTCTACTTGTAGTCTTCTCCGCATTCTATTATAAAAAATTTAATCTTAAATCAATGTCAGCCCGAGCTGTTGAAGGCGATGAGTTCATCATTTTCATATATCTTATTATTGGCATCGAGTTATCAGAGCTCCCAAGCAAAGAACAAGGACAAATACCTTGGAGGCGTAGCATAGAAATAATTAGGAACTTTGAAGGCCCTAAACAACAAATGAATTGCCCATCCCCAAGTTGTCATGCTGGCCATGGCCAAATGTACAATTTAAGATCACGGTCCACGGATATATATGAACAGGTTGAACATGAATAGCCACTCAATCACTAAAAGTTCCAGTCAATGATAAGTTCGTCGTTGCATTTGCTTGAAACTTTGAAGCATGAGAGAGAGAGAGAGAGAACTAACAATTCTAACCGCTGCTTCAAGTTGCACTTCATGCCCAAAACAGCGAAACATCTATTTCAGAATAATAGACTTTCAACAATGCAATACCCTGCAAGCTATCTGATGGCACATTTAATCTTAGCGAACCAGAGCAGAACTGCTTGAGAATTTTGCCGTATTGCTGAAACCGAATGTAAAAGGCCACATTTGCAATAATAAAATCTCAATCGTATGAAATATAGAATTAGTCCAATCAGTTTACTCTGGTCTTAGATGCTACGAATATAATCCGACACCATCACCTATTGAACAGATTTTAGAGAATCACAATTCACACAACTTAAACATTCTACATAGAAATGAGACAAACATTATTTATAATAATCAGTTAGAAGAGCTAGAGATCACACTAATTGCAAGCCACCGCCTCAGACCACCATCAGTATCTAGAGTCTAGACATATATTGGATTCTGAATTTCTTCCAAAGATGCGCACCAGTGTAAGAAACGCAGGACCATATCCAATTAACTCCAAGTCTGAAACATTCTTTCCCATTTATTTCTTAAGCCAGCATTAACAAAAAAGTGAATCATGTGCACACTTAAGTTTGTCAAGATAAAAATTAGTTTGAAGGCTAACTAAAGAGAGAAATTTGGAATGGCATCCATTTTTTAAAAAAATATATGCTCAACGAAAATCATCCGAACTAATTTTCATTTACAGGGAAACCTCACGTATTTGTCATTGTACAGTATCTCATGAAACCTTCTTAAAGAATGAGAGGATGTTTCCTTGCTTGGCATCCTTGCCGCCACCCTTCATTGACTTCTTATTTCCAGTTTTGCTGGTGGGATTGGAAGCAGGAGGAACAGCTTGAGATTTGCTCAAAGAAGGTCTAGTGAATAGGAAAATAATTCATCATCTACATAACCTTTATCCAGTAATCAGCAGAGGAAAGAAACAGAGAAGTACAAAAGTTCATAAAACATTAAGTGTCCGCATTTAAACATTACTGAAAAAAATAGTGCGTCTTCCATGAATGAAACTGACCTGCTATTGCAAGCGATCTCAACATTGATAGCAGCTGCAACGGATTTGTTTGTTTGATCAGTTTCGGCAACCTCACCTTCCCACAAGACCTCAGTCACTAGAAGCAAAGACTGTCATTAGCCAATCCCGCGTTTTTAAGAAAATTAATTACAATTCAAGTCAAACGAAAGGCCAATGTAGCTCCTTCTCTTCCTCGCTCATCCACTCGTGTCTTCGATACTTTTTTCCTTTTAGGAGGTGATGAAGCAGCTTTATCTGTTTGCACGTTCATTATATCATCATTCAACCTTTTGGGAAGTTGATGGTGAACCTTTTCAGCTGTGGATGTGCCAGATGCATCATTGTCATTAGGAACTGCTGGGACCTTTAAGGGCACTTTAGAAGGATTTCTCAAAGCCTTTTTGTTCTTAACATTGATTGTCGGGTCTGGCTTTGGTTCAATTTTTCTTTCCTTTTCTACTTCTGATACAAGATCCAACTTTTTTACTTCTAAAACATGGCTCTTACTGTTTAAAAATGAATTACTTTTTGGAGGATATGGTGAAGAAAGACTCACTATGTTCTCATCATCATTGTCTTCATCAAAGTAAAAAAAAACCTTCCTCTTTCTACTGCTATCACCATTTGATCTCCTACATCTAACCTCTTCTTCATCATCACTAATCATGCAATTAACTGCTTGAGGGGAACGAATGCCAACTTCAGAAGAGACTGCAAAATTTGATGTCGGAATATGTCGATAGTGAAATTAATGGGATGATAACAGGCACACTAAAATAAAAAAAATATCAAAAAAACCTTTTTTTTACCTTTCTCTTGTTATGCAACTGTGGTGTTGGCTTCTTCCACCGGAGAGTTAGGCTTTGGTTTAGTAGATCCACGCCCCCACATGTTAGCCAACAAGCCTCCGGTAGTGGGGTTTTCCTTTGGGATATTTTTCTTGTTATTAAGTTTTGTCTGAACTTTTCCATTAACACCAGCATGTTCAGCAGCCTGATCAGAACGTTCGTGAGTCCCAGATTCTTTGCTTTTCTCGTCCTCGAATGCTTGAGAGTGAGGATCTGATGGGGCTTTGACAGCACTCTTATTAATGCCAACAGTATTTTTGGGCTGCGGGATAAAATTTGATGTTTTCCCATCTATATTGCGCTTAACACATAAATTCAAGACCCCACAATATCTGGAGGAAAAAGTATATTAGAGGAAAAGTAGGAAAAAAAAATCCCGATTGGGTATATATTGGATGCAGTACCTGTTGTCTCTCAAACAATTGTCCACTGTGGCTGGTTGATTATACAGCTCCTGTGTCTGCATGAACTCGGCATTCCAGATTGCTGCCGAATCTTTAGGAATGCAGGCTTGTACACAATACACTTGAATTCAACAACCGTCCATAAAGTCATTTTTAACTTCTGGACCACTTAAGAGAACAAAAATAAGCACCCTTGTGCTCCACTTTTAACTTCCAACTAATATGAGAAAAATAGTTCAACAACGTTAAAGTCTGGTATATCTTAAGTCTTACCTCAAATATATACGGTCATGCAAGCAAATCATCCATGTAGGGGGAGAAATAGTAAATAAATGGGAGCTCACCTTTGAGCTTATTTCTTGAGGAAAGTGTTACACGATAAGCTCAAGGATTTTTCTTTGACCAACCAGGCAATGAGTAAACCGCTTCAACCTCATTCTTGTACTTCTCTACAAACTCCTCAAGTAACCTACCCAGTCGAACAACTGATGATTTAAAACAGGACGAGAACAATCGCACGCATTTGGTAGATTTGGGTTTGAAACTACCTCTTGGCATCATTTGACGAAACAGAGAAGTTCCGACTTAGCCACTTGGAGGAAACCTGAACGACCAAAGTAAAGTGCAGAACAATGAGCATCCACTGAAAAAAAAACTCACCATCATCACACAGACTTTGCTTGAACATCCACAACAAAATTACCACTTATGTTTTCAGATAATACGATAACCTGTATAGTAAACCACTAGCACAAACAAATTCTAAGCACCAACAAGCCACAAAATAATAATAATAATAATAATAATAATAATAAATAAATAAATAAATAAAACAAAACAGTGAACTTCACTGTAGCTGATGGACCATGATATCCACGTATACAACGTATGTTACGCATATCAATAGACATCTCCTCCCAGAAATAGATATGATCCTTTTTCATGTAGTCATTCTATGCATACGCTGATATATGAGGGATTACTCAAAAACTAATAGACTGATCATCATCAAAAAATGCACCTATCGCTCACATATTAAACTTGCAGGCCCTCCAAGAAGGTCACCAATAACATGATATCATGCAGGTCAGAATTATAGGTATCAAATACAAACGGAAAAAAGGAAATATCTCAAAGATCCAATCAGAAAATAAAAACCTAAAATGCATCGAACAACTCATCAGCTGGCCACCACTAACAATAACAACGAAAAGATGTACAGACATTCACACAAATCACCAAAATTCCAGTCATAAAAATATAATAACAATCAAGGGATCAAGAGAAAATAGGGAGACAAAAGGGTAGGAGGCGGATACGACTTGAACCTTATCGGAAACAAGAACGCTGATCTCGTCAGGGATGGCTAGAGTCCCGCCCTTGTCCATGCCCGAGTTTGGTTGAAATTATGGGAGGGAACCAAATCGGCGGGAACCACCTCTTTCCCGCCATGACCGCCATCTTGAGGGTCTGTTATCGGCGAAGGGGGGAAGACGAGCACCCATTAGCAAGCCCACGAATTGGAATCGGGCCCATTTAGGAGGCCCATATAATGTTATTGCTCCTTCTTGAAGTAATTATAATTAACTTCTCTGTTATTATTAATTTATTATTGTTATTATTTCATGTATTGCTAGTTTTTTTTTTGGTGAAGTGTAACTTAAGTTAAATGGCGCAATCTAAAATTTATTAAGTTCGTTGTGACGTCTTCCTCACACATTGAGGTGGGTCAAGATTTTAAAAAAATTAAAGCAGTCTCATTAGGAGACAATAATTTAAACTTGACTTGAGCAAAATAATTTATTTAAATAAATAAAAGCAAATCTAAATCCAAACATCCCATTGTAATTTCTCTTTACAATCTAATTCGTTGTAGTCTTTCATTAATTTTTTTTTTTAGTAATTATAATGGTAATGAGTGTACCTTATAATATGATGACTCAAATAGAGTTTTTTATGGGCTTAAAGTTGACTTGTTTATTTTTACGCTCGAGTCAAATTAAATTTTGACTATTAAGAACTAATAAAGTTTATTTTTCTAATAAACAAGAAGGAAATATCGAGTTTGAAGTTGGTTTTAACTTTGTTGGTTGAATTGATTTTAAGCCGAACTTCTACTAGACCTTGTTTTTTTTGTAAGTAAAGTCAAACAACAAGTTGTAATTGCGAACTAATTGGGACTTATTGACCAATCCTAAATTAATAACCAATGGTTATGAAAGTAATAAATCCACAGGAAATGGCCATTAATTAGAAAAATTGCGTGTATAATCATGTCATGTTATGTGGTACAAAAGACTACGGATATGTCCGGTATATCTTTGTCTTCTACCATTCTCCTTCAACGTCCGACAACCAACCCCGCCGCCGTCTCTGTCGCCGTCGCCGCCGACGCCGACGAACTCCTGTCGCTCAGATCCGGATCCCCTCCCTGCTAAGCCCGTTCGCTCTCTTCTTCGGGCGACCGGCGAAAGACCGAGTCTTTGCCGGGGGTTCTCTCTTTTTCTCCGCTTCGCGAGGCATTTCTATTACAAAACTGGCGAAAAGTATCGGTCTTTAATGACCCTAGTACAATTTATGGTGGAAGATGCGGTCGGGATGTGCGTCCGTCAATCATTTACTGGGAATGTCTGTGTTTCGGCGGGGCAGTGTTGTTCTAGATGATATTTTGGCGTTGCGATGCTAGAGTTTTTTCTTTCGTTTTTTTAATTGGTGGGTTTTGATGTTGTTCGTGATGAGATTTGGATCGATTTGTGGGCAATTTTGTGGGAATTGACCGGCGATGTGGTAGGGGGAGGAGATCTGAGGAGATGGTGATAGAAGGTGGGGCAGAACCTGTACAGGTTGAAGTTGATGGTGGCAACGAGGATAGAAGCGAATTTGTGCGGCCTGTTCTTCGCAGGGAGCCGTCGTTCTCGCGGTGGTATGATGAAAATGGCGTTGAGCATGTTCAATCCCCTTTGGGGAACTCGGAGGGAAGTGTAGAGGATGGTGCATTTGAATTGCCTTTGCTGCAGACGGATTCGGTGGAGGAGGAGGGCGGTTTGCATAGGCCGAGGCAGCCTTTAGGACCTTTTGGTGGAAGGAATGTGCATATGAATGGGAATGGGAAGAGTTATTCTCCGTTTGATATAGAGAACAGTTCTGTAAAAGAGTTGCAGGTCTCAGAAAACAATAGTGTGGATGGATCAAGTAAGATTGGCAGTGGTCACCATGACCAGAATGGTGTCACTCCTGGGATGGTTCTGAAAACTTTGTTCTTTATATTGATGTGGTATGCGTCAAGCACATGTTTGACACTGTAAGTATTGTCTTATTCCATTTCATTGTTTTCTCTCGATCATCTTAATGTAGATTTCGAATTTGTTGACACATATTATCAAGCGTTTTTTTAGGTATAATAAAGCATTATTGGGTGAACATCTAGGGAAGTTCCCTGCACCCCTGCTGATGAATACTGTGCACTTTTCAATGCAAGCTGTATTTTCAAGGATTATTGTCCGGTTTTCGAGAAATTTGCAGCCAGATGTAATAATGACCTGGAGAGATTACTTTATTCGAGGTTTGCGGCACTCTTGCACCCCCCCCCCCCCCCACACACGCGCGCACACTTATTTTTTCTCATTGGATAGTCAATACTATTTTTTCTGCTTAAGAGTTTATGGTTTGCTATCTATTCTTATTGTTGTTGGTTGGAACTTATTTGCAACTTTTAGTTAAACTGCCTTCAAGATGGGCCAGGAAGTTTGATACTGAAATCAATGAGTACTAAAATGAATTAGGAACGCTAGTAACTTTTTCTGTTATACTTGTATGAAAAGTGTTTTTGTTGTTTCTTCATGATTTTCAACAGTTAATGTGAACTTTAAATTCTGCAGTTGTGCCAACTGCATTAGGAACAGCATTTGACGTTGATCTCAGCAATGCTTCACTTGTTTTTATATCTGTCACCTTCGCTACTATGGTTTGTTTGTTCATCTATTGCTTAAATTTCTGTAATTTGTATATTTTTTGTTTAAGTGGATTATTATGGCATTCACCCATTCGACTTTTTTTCAGTGTAAATCTGCGGCACCTATATTTCTTCTTCTATTTGCTTTTGCATTCAGGTGAGTCTTTCTTGCCTTATGCTTTTGTTTTATGAATTATATATCCTAAGAAATTTGTGCGTGAAAAGTGGTGGCTGAAAAAGAGTTCATAAGTGAATACAAAAATTGATGAAGGCGCATGGACTATGTTTTTCTTTTTCAGTTCTTCATCTCCTCACTATATAATAAGATTATTACAGCATTTAGTTTCCATTTGCTTGAGTACAATACACGGTTTTATCTTTCCAAGCTTTATCAATACAAACATGATGATAGTTTTGTCAAAATATATAAATTGAGAATAACTTTATGAACATATAATTGGACCACTTCATAAAGAATGATTTTGCATTTTCTTCCATCACTAAGGGTTTTTTTGTTAAAAAAAATTATTTTATTTTATTTTTAATTTTAAAGGTTGGAGAGACCAAGCTTAAAGCTTCTTGGTATTATCCTTGTTATCTCTTTTGGGATATTGTTAACAGGTATGGCTTTTCACATGTATATTGTTTGCATTTTTCTTCAATTGTATTGTGAAATAAAGTTCCTACCTAGTTCAGTTATCAACATGTCCTGAAAATTTTACAAAGAGCTTCAGAAAACATTTTCATATGAATATTGACATGTAATAATGATTAGTACCGCAAAGATTTCTATTTACTCACTGACTATCCAAATATGAATGACTTGTTAGCTCCAATGTGGGGAGAATTTGATGATCAAAGTTATGGCAGGTAAACGGTTAATGCATGTATAGCCACATTTTAAGTTGTGCATGAAGTTACGTTGCCTGCATAATAATGTTGTCCTTTACCATTTCCCAGCATTGGTTCAACCATTTAGTTAAAAACAGTAACTGGTTAAAGAGTTAAATATCATTTCATGTCTGAATTTTAATCCCGGGCAAATGAATTATTCTGTTGTTATTGTCAAGTGCCCTTTTTATTCCGTGGATTCTTCTTAAAACTAGTATAATAATGTTTTGTGGAAGTTCTACTTCTCCTGTCTATATGTCTTTACTATATCATATAATCCGCTTGGCTTTCTACTGTTTGTTGGCTTTTTGCAGTTGCAAAGGAGACAGAGTTTGATTTTTGGGGGTTCATTTTTGTCATTCTAGCTGCAGTTATGTCAGGCTTTCGTTGGTGTATGACCCAAATTCTTTTACAGGTATCATATGCATCTTTTTTGTTTACAATCATTCATTATGGTCTTGATTTATAATCCGCTTGATAGGTTGACTCAATTGGGTCCAGCCTGTTATTTTGTTGTTCGCATCCTTAATGTAGAAACTGACTTTGCTTTTCTTTCTGTTTGCATGGCCTCCACTTGAATGAAGAAAGAAGACTATGGTAAGCATTTGTCTTGAATTCCTTATCTAGGAATCTAAAGCAATTTGCATTTATGGAAATCTTGATTATTTATCATGTCTGTATCTAGGTTTCTAGGGCACAACTCTCCGATATTTGTTTTTTATGAAGTCTCCACAAGTATTTTACAATTATTTTTACGGCGAATATTAGGTTACATAAGAACTATTGTCAAGTATAATGTATGTGGCTGTTGTATTGGTTTTTAGAGGGTTACTTGCTATTTACAAACTTTTGTTGCAACATATGGGAGTATTTGATTGGTGCTTGATGTAGTTATCATCTTTTATATGGATTGCTTGGTAATAGTATACAAATAGGTTTTGCTGAGATCAAAATAATTCTCTATTAGCTATGAATTCTTTTTTTTTGTTATATTTAGGGTTAAAGCATCCTATCAATTTAATGAGCTACGTCTCGCCTGTTATGGCTCTGGCAACTGCATTTCTTTCTCTTCTGCTGGATCGCTGGGATGAATTCAAAACAAGCAACTACTTTGATACCTCCTGGCACATATACCGTAGTTGCTTGTTGATGCTACTTGGAGGTTCCCTGGCATTTTTCATGGTAAGATTAAGGTTTTTTTTATCGGTTCTGGCCGTGCAATATCAATGATTTCGTAAGTATTGGACAAAGAAGACAATTGGTAATAATTAGTTGTTCTATATAAAGCTAGGTTACTGTCGAATTGATGTAAAATATGATCTGTGTTCCCTGAGTGCAATTATTTGGAAACTGCTGGATTATATTATGACAATACTTTTGGTATTGGTAATTATGTATTGTATGTAGAGGGATTGGTTTTTGAAGCCAGCTTTGCATTTTGATCATAAAAAAGCCTTTAATTCCCTTAATTGCAGCAAATAATTATAATTGAGGATCAAGGACTATGTTGTCTATGGATAATTATTTTATAATGTTCGTCATTATCACCTTTCCTAGGAAAAATTGAAGGCTTAAGCTTGTTTACTACTTTCCTTCTATGAAATATCAACTTTATGTTGTTATTTGAGGACATTAATTTAGATAGTAATGTTGATTCCACTATCTATGGTGCTGTTTCCACTTTCCAGTTGATTGAAAGTAGCTGCCCGTGTATTTTGTTCTCACTCTCTGATTTGGATTGTTGTCGCAATTTGTCAACTTAGCATTATTCATGACTATTCTACCCTGAAAAAATGTGGTAATTAATTTTTTCTTCATCTGCAGGTTTTAACGGAGTATGTTCTTGTCTCGGTGACTAGTGCTGTAACAGTGACAATTGCAGGTGTTGTGAAGGAGGCTGTTACAATCTTGGTAAAGAATATGCTTGTTGAAAGGCGTTTTTATTCTTTTTCTTGGCAATATATTGCTGCTATACTTCTACTTTAAAATATTCTGGTAGCAATCACAAGTTTAAGCATGTCTAATATCTAGAAGGGATTTAAAGTTATTTTATGCGTGTGTATTATGTATGCTCATCTGATTAATTTTGCGTAATTGGATGATTATCCTACATCTTATTTTAAAGTTGTACTCGTGTTTACAGGTTGCTGTGTTGTACTTCCATGATCAATTTACTTGGTTAAAGGGGGCCGGCCTTGTCACAATAATGGCTGGAGTTAGTTTATTCAATTGGTACAAGTAAGTTAGAAAACATCATAAAAAAATGGACTATATCTTGGTGTTGATTACTTGAGCATGTGTTTTGCAGAAATGTTTTAGGTTGACATTCATACTGGGAGCGTCAATAAAATTTAGGAGACTAATTAATTCATTTTGCTCGGTGTTGTAAATTGCAGGTACCTAAAACTTCAGAAAGGCAGGCCAAGAGATAGTGTTGGCAAAGCAGCGACATCTAGTGCTAATGTGCATGCAAAATATGTTATTCTTGAGAACATGGATGACCAGGACGAGGACTTGTGATTGGATGTGTATTAAGAAGAAGGTAAAAGATGCTCTTTTGTACCTTATCTGATGCTCTGAGTTGTACATGTTTCTTGTTTTCATGCTCCAAGTTAGTCTTCGTATCTAGAATTTAGGATGTCTATCTCTGCAATTATTTTAATCCAGTGAAACGTTCAATACACTTGTCTGCAACATAAATTCATGATGACTGGCCAATCCAATCTAGTCTTATATGTTCGTAGAAGCAATTCTTCAACTCAATATACTGTGTAAATTGTAAAATAACAAAATTATATTTTTTGCTAAGAGAATTATTTAGGCGAGCTATTCCAGATATAATTTTATTAGCCACTCATGTGTGGGCCAACTTTACCCTAATTGTTGCTTAGGTATAAAGATTTTGATGCTTCGGATCAACTTGCCTTTTTGGAAAAAAACTTATGATGCGCATACAATGATCAATGCAGTACAAGTTTTGTTCAAGAGGACTCAATTTTCTTCACTGCTTGAACAAAGATTTGGGCAGCATTTACTGAGAAACAGATGTGAAAGTGTGACTTATATACAACTGCAGTTGTTTCTATCACGAGAATGGTGAAACCTGGCGAATATTGCACTTGCTGCTCAGAATTCTTTTGAAGAGCATTGAATTGATTGGCAGGCCCGTATTGGGCGTTCTTTTTATATGGATTTTCCTATTTAAAGGTCCATTTTGCAATTATTTTATGTATCATTAGCTTGTTTCTTTGCTCCATTTGAGCGTTACGAAATTATTGTTGTTTAGTGTGAGAGAACCACATAAAATTTGAAGAATGTAAAGAAAATAATAATGTACTTTCTTATTTCAATGCTTGCATGTACTCTACTTTGTGCTTGTCTCCTTAAAAGGTGACATTTGAGTTTCTTTCGTCTTTTTTCTTTTCGTCATCTTTTAAGTCGTTGATTCATTGCTTGGCACTTCATTGACTTTGGCCAACGATCATTATCCAGCTTTACCTTAGAAAGGTCGCATTCAACGCAAGGCAATAGTATTTAATTTTAAATAAGAGAACCTGGTATCCTGCTCCTAACCATCGTGTATGTATAAGGTGTAAGAGCAGTTGTCCCCGGGGGTGTACACGAGTTAATTTTACCTGTGAGTTTTTTGTGTTTGGCTTTGTTTTGTTTGGTTTGTGTTTTTTAATTTTGTGTTCGAAAAAATATTTAATTTTAAATAGATAAACTCATTGAACAATTAATAGAGCTTGAGTTAATGAGTATTTAGTTCGGTTTGATTTAAAATTTAAACTTGATATGTTCAAACTTTAAAAGATATTCAACTTGACTCAGACTTGTAAATATTATTGATGTCACATTAAACTTATATAGTGTTGGAAATTTTTTTTTGATTTTATATAAGTTGAATACAAATCAAGCATAAATATTTATTCGGCTCAAATTCAATTTAAGCTCGGTTTAAAATATAGCGAGCTAAATATAAGTTAAATTTAAATACTATAAATTTTAGACAAGTTTAACTCGATTTATTTATATTAAAATTTAGCTCGTTTACAACAAAGTTTGACTTGTTTATATTAAAATTTAATTCAGCTTATTTTATGTCAAGTCAAATTTAAGTAAATTTTTACTCAGGCTCGGCTCATTTACACCATCTCCCCCTCTATGAGCTTCTTCTTCTTTTTATACCGAAATGGGTGCTTCTTCGTCTTGCCACCTTGTGTCACCTCTTCCATCTTTCTCTTTGCCCAGCCATTTGAGTACACTCCTGCTAACCTCTCCACTTTTTGGACTATAAACAATTTGTCCATTGCCCACAAATTCAAATTCGTAGATGGATCGCAGGTAAGGTCAATCCTGCTCAGGCCTCGCTGCGCCTGTGGCTTCTTCTGCAAGGGCACTTGATGGAATTCCCAACGGGGTCGGTGTTGCGAGTTTTTTTGTGGGAGAGGGAATAAAATACGTAGGAGGGGGGCGAATTCCTTCTTACTTGTTTGTGTATTTATCTTATGTATGACTCCTTCCTCTTTGCCATTTTCATCGTCCAAACCAATGGTGCCGCCCTCATTACTTCCCCTTCCATCTGACTTCCCCAGGTGGTGTGGTCACCTAACAGAAACAAACCCGTGAAAGAGAATGCAACTCTGCAGCTCCCCAAAGACGTAGACTTGTATCGACAGATGTGGATGGGACAAAAGTCTGGTCCACCAACACCTCTGGAAAGTCTGTTGCGGGTATGAACATGTCAGGAGATGGAAATCTTGTTCTCTTTAACCGGAGGAGTCAGATTGTTTGGCAGTCCTTCGATCACCCGACCGATGCTTTGGTGCTTGGGCAGAGGTTGGTGGCGGGGAAGAGGCTTACAGCCAGTGTTTCAGTGTTGAACGCCACCGAAGGTGAGTTCTTTGTTGCAGTTAACGATGGGAAAAGCTTTGCAGCTTATATCGAGACCGATCCACCGCAGATTTACTACAAAGATGAATTCAGTGGGGTCAAACAGAGCAGAGAGCCCAGTTATGTGAAGTTAATGAATGGCAGCCTTTCGTTTTACATATTATCAGCTGAGCCTAGTGATCCCAATTCACTTGCCAGTCACTGGCCAGAAGATCTTCAGGACATCACTTACTTCGGTTATGCCGACTCTGATGTAGCATCCCTGGAAGGCACGGATGCCGAGTCTTGCAAGGCAGCCTGTATGAGGAACTGCACTTGTAAAGCTGCACTTTTTCAGTATGGTTCAAACACTTCTAATGGGTATTGCTACCTGCCCTCAACGCTCTTCTCATTGATAAAAAATCCAAGAGAAGTAATTCATCTGCCTTTATCAAAGTGTAAATTCCGCCTCCCCCACCGTGCCGAAATCCTTCAAGGGATGTTGGTGCATGATCAACAACATCAACGAATCTTGGACAGGAGCAATTGTAGCGGCTAGTGTTGGAGCTTCCGTTGTAGTGCTTGCCTATACGAAAGCGAATGAAAGCAGAGGAAGCGGAAGAGGAGGATGACTGTTTCCAGCAAGTTCCAGGTATGCCTAGGAAATTTTCTTATGAAGACCTGAAAATTGCTTCGAAAGATTTTTCTTCAAAGCTTGGACAAGGTGGCTTTGGGTCTGTGTCTGAGGGGATCCTTGGAGATGGCATCAAGGTTGCAGTTAAGCCAATCTGGACAAATTAAGCCAAGGTAAGAAAGAGTTTCTTGCTGAAGTTGAGACTATTGGAAGGAATCATCATCTCAATCTGGTCAGGTTGGTTGGTTTCTGTGCGGAGAAATCTTATAGACTGCTTGTCTATGGGTACATGTAATGGTTCCCTGGATAAATGAATTTTCAAGAAGAATTCCAATGCCATGAGTTGGAAGATTAGGCAAGAAATCATTCTTGATATAGCCAAGGGTTTGGCTTATCTTCGTGACGAGTGTGAACAGATTATAACTCACTTAGATGTCGGACCTCAGAACATCCTCTTAAATGAGGATTTTAAGGCCTAAGTGTGGGATTTTGGCCTGGCAAAACCAATTGAAAGAGATCAAAGCCAAGTGATCACAATTATGAGGGGAATTCCTGGATACTTGGCCTCTAAGTGGTTGAACTCAAAGATCACTGAAAAAGTCCATATGTGCAGCTTTGGAATAATGGTCTTAGAGATTGTATGTGGATGGAAGAACTTGGACTGCTCTCGACCCGAAGAGAATGCCCATTTACTTGCCTTTTCAAGACAAAGGCCGGTAACTATTTGAAGAAATTATTAGTTTTTATATTGTATGTTACTTTTTTTTGTTATATTTTGAGTCATTTATATTTTAATTTTATTAATTTTAAATTTTATTAATAAAATAAAAAGTTATTGTGATTTTAGTGTAAAAAGTACTAACTAATGTTATTTTAGTAGGGTATAAAAGTTAAAAGACGATTTAGAACGAATTTGGGATAAATTTGGGCCAAAAAGCATAACTTGATGCCTTAATCGAAACCTAGTGCTCGAACACTCTAAACATTGGCCTAGTGGTGAAAAAAATGATTGTGACCGAGACCCAAAGCTTAAGTATTAGGATTCAGGGCGCTCAAGTGCTGACGTCATTCAATTTTTTTATAAATTTTGATAGGCCCCACTTATAGTATTAGATGGATTATTTATAAACTTAATTAGGGTCTTAAAAGAAAAGAACGAGGGATCGCGCGGGATGACACGAAAGATCTATAGTCCATTCCCACTTATAAACAGGATCTTCTTTTAGTAAATATTAGATATAGGATTAAGTTAAAGGATCTCACAATCTACCCACCTTAAAAAAAATTTATCCCCAAAATTCCTGCATTTGGCTCATTGTTATCCCCAAAATTTTATAGTCCATAACTTATGGTCTTCCATAGCCTATGACCAAAAGACTAACTAATATGTGTAGTCTAGCCCATTATCTAATATAGAATTAGATTGCTCTGATACTATTTGTAACAACCTGACTTAAAGTGCAACGTAATTAGCTATGTCATCTCTTCAAACGTTGTTAGCAAAGTTAAAGATTTATAGTTCATTCTTATTTATAAACATGATCTTCTCTTAGTAGGTATTAAATTTGGGACTAAGTTAAAGGATCTCACTGTTCTCCTTTATTCTAATTATTTTTCTTTGTAATGAAATGACGTCTTTCATATCACAAATAAATTTAGTGAAATTAGTCAAATATTTTATAGAATAAATTATTTTAAAGAATTTTCAATGACACTTACTACATAGATTAATAAAGTGTATTAATTTTTATTTACTTGATTGTGTTTTTGAATCATCTATTTTATTTTGTTCCTAATGCTAACATTGGACTAGTCATCAACTGTTAGCTCTAGAAATTTGATTTTGTCTAAATATGGAAAGATTAAATTTGTCACTAGATAGAATAATATTTATTCATATTTTTTGGGTGATTTACATGTGAAATTTAGATATACTAATAAATCTTGGATAAATATGAAGGACATAAATTAAAATATCTTTTTGCATACATAATTTTATAAAAAATATAAAAATTGAGTGCAAAGTGATAAATTTATGGATAATCGATAGATTGTCACGAATAATTAAATCATGTAATTAATGATTTAAATATGTAATTTATAAGTAGAAATTATAATTTTAATTATATAAAGCACTATATAAAATTAAAAATTCCAAGTTTATCGTCTTAGGATTAATATTTGACTTGAATATTACATGTTAGATTAATTTAGTTTTAATTTGTGATTTAATCACTATTTAAACTTATTTCTATTTACATATAATTAATTAAATTAATTTTAATAATAAAAATTTTATAATATTAATTCTTCGTAAAACGATATTTTTTTATCAATTTTATTATTTAATTAAACACGTACACTTCCATTATAAATTAATTTTATCAATTGGTTCAACACATACATTATTACAATTTTTATATCAAAGGCACAATTAAATCGAATGCTTGACTTGGTCGAAGGAAGCTCTTATGATGTAGAATCTCACGAGCATAATGTTTTACAAATGTTCGATCTGGCAGCTTGGAGTTTGCAGGGTGACTGCAACCGAAGACCTTTCATGTCTGCCGCGGTTAAGGTTTTGGAAGGTTTCATGGAGGTAGATTCTGCCATTGATCACAGTTTAGCCTACCCAACAATAGGCAACAACCATAAACAAGCTAACGTAGCTCTCTGCATCACTTTTGTCTGGATCCAGATGAATAATATATTTAATGGCTTTGATTATCTAGAACAGTTATTACTTTGCCGTGATTATAACAAGCCTAATCATCTTATTCATTTTTCATTTTCGCATTATGCTGTTCTTTCGTGTCAATTTAATCTGGCCAAAAGGAATGATGCTCGTGCGAATTTCATGTATGTTTGATAATGTGTCCTTGTAGCAAGTCTAGATTCCTTTTATGTGTTGGGCCCTTTGGGTCCCAAAAGTGACTTACAACAGGTTCATGGTTCTCTCTTAATCCAAAAGCTAGTTTGAAAATTAAGGCTTTTCTATTAGCTTATATACAAGTCACCGGTTGCCTCCAAATTGGATGTCGGATTAACCCAACAATTTTCCCTTCACACATCACAACACCCGAATCATCTCCCCCTCACCACATACGGAGGCAACATGTCTTGGTGAGGTTCCAGATGACACCAATTCGGGCCAACTTCGGACCGACCAACAAATCGGGAGACACAAACTCGGACCGGTTGACAAATTGTGTGGCTAATTGAGACAACACCAACACCAAAACCAATCTTAGCTCTGATACCACTTGTTGGGCCCTTCGGGCCCCAAAAGTGACTTGCAACAGGTTCATGGGTCTCTCTTAACCAAAAGCTAGACAAGTAATATAAATAGCACAATAATTAACATCAATTATACCCGACAATAGCTATTAAATAGACAAGAAAAAAACAAGAACAAACACCAGAATTTAACGAGGTTCGGCAATTGCTTACGTCCTCGGGCACTACCAAAATAATATTTCACTAAAGAGAAATATTACAAAGAGAGTAAGAACAAATTACCAATGGTAGAAGGAACAATTACCAATGGTAGAAAGGAAAGTAGGTAATTTTGAATTACCATTTGAGATGGTTTTAACTAAGGGGGGAGGAGTCCTTATATAGAGTGGGAACTCCCCCCCATTCCCTTCCCACAATAGATGTGGGATTAAATTTTCCCACATAACAATTCTCTACCTTGGTAAAATTTCATACAATTCTCTCACAAATCCAACTTTCAGTAGTGTCTACAAACTTCATCTTTCAATTTGTAACAATATTGACTAAGTATAAACAATGTTTAAACTTGACCGCAGTTACCACTTTTGTCAGCATATCAGCAGGGTTCTCAGTAGTCGAAATCTTCTTGATTATGACTGCACCTTCTTCTATAATCTCTCGAACAAAATGATATCGGATGTCAATGTGCTTCGTCCTTGGATGGTAAACCTGATTCTTTGCTAAATGAATAGCACTCTGACTGTCACAATGCACTTTGATGTGCTTCTGTTCAATTCCGAGTTCACCAATCAACCCTTGAAGCCAAATTGCCTCCTTTACAGCCTCTGTAATTGTCATGTACTCTGCCTCTATAGTAGACAAAGCCACTGTTGACTGTAAAGTGGATTTCAAACTGACTGGTGCTTTTACAAAAGTAAACACATAACCAATAGTTGACCGTCGCTTGTCCAAATCACCAGCGTAGTCAGAATCACAATACCCAATCACACACTGACCATCTTTATCTTCCTGCTGAAATACTAGTCCAAAATCTAAGGTATTCAGAATATACCTTAGAATCCATTTCACAACTTGCCACTGCTCCTTTCCAGGATCATGCATATACCTGCTCACAACCCCAACTGCCTGTAAAATATCCGGCCTCGAGCATACCATTACATACATCAAGCTACCAACAGCTCTTGTATACGGTACTTTTGTCATATATTCCCGTTCTGCATCATTCTTTGGTGACATGGAACCACTAAGCTTGAAATGAGGAGCAAGTGGTGTACTAACTGGTTTTGACTTCTTATTTATGCCAAAACGTTTTAGTACCTTCTTCAGATATTCCTTCTGAGACAAACAAAGCCTCCCCAATTTCCTGTTTCCAGATATCTCCATACCAAGAATCTTTTTTGCTTCATCAAGATCCTTCATCTCAAACTCCCTATTCAATTGAGTCTTTAACTTCTCAATTTTTGTCCGACTCTTGGAAGCTATCAGCATAACATCAACATAAAGAAAAAGATATATATAGGATCCATCCTGTAGCTTGCGTAAGTACACACATTGATCATATTTGCTCCTCGAGTACTTCTGCCCTATCATGATCTTGTCAAATCGCTTATACCATTGCCTTGGAGATTGCTTCAATCCATATAGCGATTTGTCCAATTTGCACACCATCTTTTCCTTTCCATCAACTTTGAATCCATCTGGCTGAGACATATAGATTTCCTCTTCCAAGTCTCCATGTAAAAATACAGTTTTTACATCCATTTGAACTAGTTCCAAATCTAACTATACTACCAAAGCCAATAAAATTCTAATAGAGGAATGCTTTACAACTGGAGAAAATACCTCATTGTAATCAACTCCCTCCTTCTGAGCGTAGCCTTTAGCCACCAATCTTGCATTGTAGCGGACATTGTCCTTGTCAGGAAATCCATCTTTCTTTGCATATACCCATTTGCACCCAATTGTCTTCTTTCCCTTCGGAAGACTAGCTAGTTTCCATGTCTGATTCTTTTGAAGGGACTGTATTTCTTCCTCCATGGCAATCCTCCACTTTTCTTATTCTGAACTTTGAACTGCTTCATTATAAGTGGCAGGAACATCATCAGTTGCAATTGGTGATATAAAAGAGACCATATCAGCATAACGAGCAGGCTTTCTGATGGTTCTCTTTTCCTTCCTTTGTGCAATTGATTCATGTTGATGTGGAGGCTCTTGGGTTTGAACCTCTTCTTCATTTGACTCTTCTTCTATTATAGGAGAGTCAACATCAGTTTCTGCATCTACTGGGACAATTCGTTTGCCATCAAACTCCACCTGTTTGGGAGTATCATCTGTCTGCTTCATATTTTCAGAAGTCACCTTTCTCAACATGGTAGATTCATCAAAGGTGACATCCCTGCTAAAGATTACTTTCTTTGTTTCTGGACACCAAAGACGATAGCCTTTCACAGCAGAGGTGATCCCCATAAATATCGCCTTCTTTGCTCTTGGATCCAGCTTTGATTCCTTAACATGGTAGTATGCAGTGGAACCAAACACATGTAAGGAATTATAATCTGTAGCAGGCTTTCCAGACCATTTCTCCAATGGAGTTTTACCACCAATAGAAATAGATGGTAAACGGTTGATAAGGTGACAAGCATATACCAAAGCCTCAGCCCAAAATTCTTTGCCCAACCCAGCATTGGACAGCATATACCGAACCTTCTCCAGCAAGGTTCGATTCATTCGCTCTGCCACCCCATTTTGTTGTGGTGTATGTCTGACAGTGAAATGTCTAAAAATGCCTTCCTCTTCACAGACCTTTTGAAATTGATCATTTTTTAATTCACCACCATTGTCTGTGCAAAGGCGTTTGACTCTTTTCCCTGTTTGAGTCTCCACCATCTTTTTCCATTTCAGGAAAATTC
>JAVDBV010001956.1:0-17527 GCA_032619315.1 Piper longum
ATCTTCAAGGGATGGGAACACTTGGATATTTCAACAAGGTAAATTTATTAGTTGGATACACACAGAAACTTGACTAATCGCATTCTTCATATCTAAGTCTTTGTATTGCTGATCATCCATCCATTCACTTTCAAGATCTTCACCTGCTAAATTGCGTACAAAGAAAAATTTTGTCCACTCAGCACTAGGTAACCAATACTGAGTCATTTACTCATATACATGGTAATCAATAAAAGGAAAATAAGAGTTAAAATAATAAACATCAATAAAAAATAAAAAATAATTTAAGAGTTCAATATCAAGAGCATGTACATCTATACATTATATTTAACATAAATCATACATATAAACAAATATAAATATGTTTAATTAATATTTACAATCAAACATTATTAAATCAATTATCTGCCAAATTAATTTAATTTCACCTTAAATTAGAGTGTAAGTACCCCTTAGTAGCCTTTACTCTTTGTTCTTTTATACTTTTAGAATTTACCAAATTTTATATAGCTTCATCACTTTAATCATGTTTTTGTGAGACGTACCACCCTTTGTAGTGATTTATTTGGTTCCACTTAATTCATCTCGATTTCACCCCTTTGTAGTGCATTCTATGTTTATGTCCCATGAATTAATTTTCTGATTAAATGACAAGTAGAACACGCATCATCAGATCATCTTTTCACAATAATAAAATAAGAGAAAAAAATTATTATCATTAACCTGATCCATATGATATTATATTACTCATCAACCATGAGTAATTTTAAAAAATATAATGTTTTACTCATCGACCATGAAAAATTCTGAGCTTTCATTTCAACTCTTGGGGTTTTATATGATGTAGTCGGTCACTCAATTCTCCAAATAAGCCCCCACAAATGATCATAATCACTGGAAGTGATAGTAATTGTCACACCCCAAATCCGGCTAGCTCGCGAATCGAACCGGAATGTCACAGGTTGCCGAGTGAATATACTCTCGGCATCTCAAGATGGAAGATGTCAATTGCTATGCATGGATGAATGCATGGAACCCTAACATGCCACTATATGGATGACATAACATCCGGCTCATACAAAAAATAATGACGATAAAATCAATAAAAATCTCGGAAATAAATCAGATAGAATCTCCTCTAAAAGTGCATTTAGGGGCCACTCTATCAAATCAACACGTATAAACACATCAACAATATACACCCATGGCATCATGTTTTTCACATAAACATTTATTTCGGACTCATCAAAATATTATCGATATTTTGGGTTTCGACCCACCTGCAGATTTTCATTTTATTCACATTTTACCTTTATCATTGGACATGCACACTAATATATATTCTAGATATTGTCATCATTTTCCATTTCTATTTACCAAAATCTTCATCATAAGTATTTTACTTTCATAATAACATAATAAAACAATCAAAATAGCCAAAACAAACATTTGGTTGGTGAATACTCCTAAGGGCATCTACTGAGGAGCCATCGGGCTACAAACCAGATAGCTTCCTGAACTGATTGGTCTGATGCCTCTTTCAGCATTTTCTCATTTTCCTAGTCCCTTGGGACTACCAATATATCCTAAGCCCTCTCCTTTCCTCCATAATTCTCCTTGCCTTGAGCACGAAGGCCAAGTACTCTTAGGCAGTCACCTTTAACACCCTTTGAAGCACAAGTATGGATGTGCGTTGTACTAAACAGTACCTGTAAACCTCCACATTTCTCCAGGTGTGAGGAACTCAAAACGGGAGCTGTCAGGATTCCTCGGAAATGGAACAACCATCTCACTAATCTAGAGCCCGCTATGACTGGCACGTATACATAGTCATGGAACGTGCTAGTCGGGTTTCCTATCTCTCGTCTCACTGAAATGCGATGAACCTATATATAGGTCTGGGAAGGGATTTATATAGTATGCCCAAAGGCAAATTCGACATATCTTATTTTTGAAATCAAACTCGAGGGATCTCATCTTGGAGGGCTATTAATTCAAAAAATTGGTTGATTAAATGGCCCAGTTTAAGTGGGATCCGATAAAATGCCACTTAACCTTTTTTGCATCTAATAAAACAAACATACATTAGAATAGTGTCTAAAATGGGGAATGAATCCCTAACGGACCAGGTAGATGCTCCAATCATGTCCACGCGCCTAGGTGGTGAGCACCTACTCCATACCTATACATCAAATCTAGAAGTTAACACCCACTAACTGAATGATGCATCACACATCCTACAACATACACACATTATTATAATATTTCCTATGCTACGCTGCATTAAATTATGATAACTACTTAGTTTACTTAATTAGTTCCTTAATATTTATTTTAACACAATTCAATCTAACAAATTCATATTTTTTTTACAATAAAAATGTCTAACACAACAATTCATCTATCCTAGCATGTTGTGATCATAATTATCATCTTTAAGTAATAAAATCGGGGTTGATTATACTTCGTGCCGTCAGGAATCATTGACGCTAGGATTTTGTCACACGGCTCAAAACTTGAATTTGGCACTCGGTGATGTTCTAAGTTCGATCGGGTTCAACTGAATGAATTCCGAGGAAAATTTGGTGAATTCAAGTGAATCCAGTTTTTTGACGATTTCCTATAGATTTTCGATGGCTTTTGGGCAATAATCCGGCAAGGCAGTCGGTATGGGTCGGTGCCGGCTTGGTGAGCTAGACCCAACGGTGGTGATTGTGAGGATAGCAACAATAGCGATGGCTGCCAACAGCAGTGACAAGTCCATGGGGTGGTGGTCGACTTGTCCAATCAGACCTGAACGGTGGGGCTGGCTATGGGGTAAATGCCAACAAAGGGAAGGGCATCGATGGCACGGTGGTGGCAAAGCGGTGCAGATGATATTGAATGAACACCGGGAAGGGTGGCCCGATCTCACGGAGATTCGGCATCCAAGCAACCGAGCAGCGGCCAGGGTGCTCGGCAAGGCACAACATGTCTCGATGGCATTGATCGATGGCAGTGCAGCGGCCAGTGGTGGCGTCGATGATAGAAATCAGGCCAGTGTCGGCAGTGGTCGGGTTTGGGGAGGAGAATAATTTAACGAATAAAACTTGACTCGACTCTGACTCGAGTAAAAAATAATAACTAACTTGTAATAAATCCTAAAAAATCCAAAAAATAGAGGAAAATCCCATAAAATATAATACACATTATAACATCACAATGCGTTAACCCACCAAAACTGCTCTTTAACGCATCCTAATGCGTTATTCAGATTAAAAATAATTCTAGGGTCTTCAAAAATCAATTAAAAAATATATATGGGCGTACTCTCATGTATTTTTATAACTCATTCTGCTGTTGTCTTACTAACGTTGTCATCATATACTTGGGTACACATGACCCTCATAGTTCATAACGCTCGACCAGCCTTGGCTTTGTATGTGTGTTCTAAAAGTGACTCGATTGATAATAACGGTCAAACGGACCAATTCAGACTATAAAACCCTAACTTGGGTCGCAAGTTTTACAATAATATAATCAACTTCAGCATTGGCTATTGTGCATGCCCTATTTTTTATCCGTATGACCCGTCAGTTTAATTGATTTCTAGATTATTACTTGCTAAGCTTAGGCCTTGCCATTGCTTTGCTTAACATCTATTCGGTTTCACATCTTTTGATAAATGTCAAATCACAATTTGACTAAACTATTTAACCACATCATAAATAATATGAGGATTATAAGATTACCCAAATAATGATTAAACAGACCTAGTCAATAGCCTCCTGAGCTTCAAAATATCTTTGCTATCACTTTCCTAGTCTGAGAAATGAAACAAGCACTATACACCACAACTTGAATAGAATGTACAGGTATGCGTACATGATAAGACATGACCATAAATAATTCATCACTCAAGTGACATGTTAAACATCATCACAACATGTATTTAATATTATATTAAAGTCATATATTTATTAAATAATCATATATGCTGCATACACAAAATTTAAATTTCAAATAAATAATATACAAAAATTAGGTTTGAGTGCTTCAACGATGGGTCTTAGTGGCCCGCCACTCAGGTGTCAATGTCGTGGCTCTAGTCTCCTCACATTTGAATGTTGCACTGCTATATATTTTAATTTCTTTCGCCAGCACTAGTATTCTTGGCTTTGGATGTCTTGACACTGTGTCACCTTCTCAGATTTTATTTTTGCTAGTGTTGTGGCGCCGTGGCACTGCGTATAGAATATAGTTTTTCTTGACTTTTATAATTTTTTTTCAATGGCCAAACAATTTCTAGACTTTATGAAATTTTTACGATGACTTTGTATCATGTTTTATAAAATTCTACTAAAAGGATTTCCAATTTTATTGTCCCTACAAATATTTTCTATCAGAACATAATTAAGTTATGCAATTCTCAATAATTTGTTTAGAGCTTTATAAGAAACTATTCAAAAAAATTCCAAACGTGATGAAACTTTATACACCTCTTATTTAGATTAAAACTAAGAGTTAAGAACATTTCTTGACAATTAATACTTGGTTCTTACATGGTTTTTCCTCAACTTGTTCTGTTATGCATCAAACTATAGATAAATCAATATCTGCATTAATTAACCCTATTACCTCTATCATAATCAAGTTCATGCTCCAAATTATGATGTACATATATCACATAGTCATATTTATAAGGATAAAACATGAATTCACACGTTCATATATGATTCACACTAAACACAACATGAATGCCATGATGCATGGATTATGTTAAAGTTGAATTACTAACCTCGTCTTCGGTTGATTCGGATTGAGAATAAGTTTGAACCCTTCTAACCATGAAAAAAGATGAAGAAGAAATCTGGAACAAGGGAAGGAGAGGAGTGTCACGTTCACTAAAGAGGAAGGATGGCTCCTTAGGTTTCTAGAAAAGAAAAGGGCCAAATCCCGTCTTAAGGTTTTTATATACTTCTACCCTAACTTCTCCCATTCCATAATTATCCCTCAACCTCCTAGAAGCCTTCTACTGACCTTGGAAAACTCCCTTAGCTAAACTATAAAAGTCACTAAAGTTTGACCATTTAACCATATTCGACTTAATTCCACAAATTAGGCCTTACAAGTTAATCATATAACCTTTTTCAACATCATTTTCACTCAAACGATCCTCTATACAATTATATTTGAAAAAACCAACATTTAAAAATGAATCTAATAAGACAAACAGCCAAAATTATGGAGTTCGTCTGAACCTAACCGCGTTCACATGTACATTTGGACAAATTCCTTGACCCTTTACTTGTTTTACCAAATTTGTACTGACCGATTACCATGTTTAATTTTTCTCATACTAGGCTTTGATCGTCATACAATGTATAAATAACCATTTTTCATAACTATTCAATGTATCACACTCCATAATATGTTTAAAATATAAAAAAAAATTATCTCAGTCAAAAATACTAAGTATGTCCATCCAATTAGTCTAAATAGCATCTATTAAATGTAATTAAAATTACTAGATGTTACATTTAGAGACCTTTATCTCTACTAGAGATGTCAAGAAAGAAGGATTCCTAGCTACAGAGGAAGTTTTGCATAGGAATCTTAAAGGAAGACAACACTGCAGAGGACAAACTTTACAGATTTTCTTGCCTCTATTATTTTCTTTACGATGTTTTGTGATTTCTTGATGGATTGTATGATATATTTTAATTTTTCATGGGGTAGATGATAGTGATCTGGTATGGACAAGGAATCCTAGTTGATATGTAGTTGTAACTTTTTATCATTTTGTTGCTGATTGTGAGTTAATATTTCATTTCCGTTCTTAATGCTTCAAAAAAGTAGCTAACTTTTACATGTTTAATAAATTCAATCCAACAATAGACGTATGCAGGTTGATGGTGTTTTTAAATGATGTAGCTTTCTCTTCTTTTAGTAGACATGCACTAGAGTCATAAATATCGATATAGGGGAGATATTTGTAATACACTAATCTTGTTTTGTTCACAAAGACATGTGGAATGGGGCATGGGTGGGAGGTTGTAATACATAGCGACAACCATTTACAATCAACTTTATTTCCCCGGATTTCAAATCTGATCCAATCATTTGATAGATGTGACATATCTACATTGCCTATTAACTAGGTGAGCTTGGAACATCCCAAGTCTGTTTTATATTTGAAAGAACTTTCGTTAGCTTGTCTCATAGATATTCTCAATATTTTTGCAACCTACTATCCGTTTTGATTTTATGCATTTGCATTGATTATTGTATTATACTAGCATAGATTACACCCATTATATTTCTATTTTTCATTTCACCTCGCTATTAGAATTATTAATAAGAAGAATTAAACTTATTATGTCAAGTGTCCTGTGAAAACTCAAATCTTTGTGGGAATAATCTCACTCATCATTTTATTACTTGTCTGCCGTGTGCGCTTGAAGAGTGTGATAATTTAGCATGCAATAGGCAACAACTCCTATAAAACTAAGAGGTTGACTTCTTGAAAAATGCAACTGCGTGACCCAATTTTTATATTTAGTTTCAATGATTTAGATTAGGTATGATATTACTTGATATTGATGGCCTCGTAGTAATGTTATCAATGGGCCATGGTTATTTGTTCTACACACCTCGTAAAAGATAAATTAAAACATAGAGTTACATCCCATGCTAAAGAATCATACCCTAACAATCGTCTTCACGTGGACCCTTCACATGATATGAACCGTAAGCTCCTATAGTCCGCATTTATCTACACACACACATAACTACAACCAAAAATGTTTTGTATTCCTTAAATTCCTCTAGGTCATGTTCCAGGGACTTTCAGGCTTACACACCCTCCTCACGATTGTTAGCATTCGCTCCAAAGTTAACATGTTGCATGACAGTTATAATAGTAATGAAATAAAGGCACACTTGCACAAATCAACCATGGCATATATCCAATCCAATCTCATATATAGTACACGAGTCCTAGGCATATGCCCAATAGTAATAGTCCAAAAGCACAATTCATAATACAAAATACATCACACAAGGCCCCACTACAATATGAGCTGTAAAACTGGCCCTTCATTCCATTGTTTTATGCCTGGTTTTTTTATTTTATTTTTGCGCAACCTGGGTGACACGTGATTGGTGCAGTTCAATTGGTCTAGTGCTAGTTGGATTGTCAGTGTGGTGTTGTTGGCTTGGGCATTGTGAATGTCCGTTGTTGAGTTGTTTTGGTTAGTACCAATTGCCAAGACGGTGCGTGTGATATTCAGTGGTTAAGTGTAGCCTAAGGTCGCATGCTATGTTAGAGTCGTTTCACATGCATTTAAGTGTACCTCCTAGTACTAGGCATGTTTTAGAAGCTGTCCCAAGCCTTCTTTTTCTTTCCCCATCCTTTTTGCCATTTATTTCTCCTTTTCCCAATTTTCTGCCCATCGTGGTGTCGTATCTAGCCCAAGGGCACCCTAGGGGTGCCATTGCATTGGTGCACGTGCTTGCATGTGCTCCGACATCATTTTGGTGGGGGTTAAAACCCCAACCCACAGACCCCTTTTTGGTGTTTCTTGACCTCTGGTCACCTCTTGCAAGCCTCGCTGTTACAGCCTTAGTTCGAGGGACGTGCTGGGAGCTAGATTTGGCAATTGTTCTAGTCATCCATCATCCACGACGGATAGTCGGTGCTATCTGAGTGGTGGGAAAAACTTACCGTGCTAACTTGAGCTAAAGTTGCAGGTGTAGCGGTGCATGGGTCGGTAATTGGAGTACAAATGAGCAAAGCGCTAACGGGACATTGAGAAACCACAGAATTGTAGTAGCGGTCCAAATAGCGAGAGTCGAGTGTGATGACTGAACACCAATAAAGAGTGCTACCAGCAGTGGGCATCAGCGGAGTGAGGTTGAAGACTGAATATACCGATTTTTGGTAGTGAGTAGTGGAGTGGTACTTGTACTGAGCATAGGAGGCATGATCGGTCCAAATGCCAGTACAACGATGTAGCGGTATTTGAAGCGATAAACTGTATGCCTGTATCAAGAACGATATCTAGAGCGGTAATTCCAGCAGTAGCGTGGATGCCGATATTTTGATCGGTACAACTACTGGGGATGCTGACAGAAGGTTGATGCCCATGGAGTGGGTCAGAGTCCGACCAGGAGGGCTAGGCCATGTGGCTAACATATGCCAAAGGAGATGAGTTGACAAAGTTGTCGGTAAGGATGATAGAAGACCTTGAGAAAGATTACGTCCATCCTTAGCGAAAGAGATAAAGTTAGTTGTAAGTAACTTCGATGGGATGAACATGGCCGTGAACATGAACATGGTGATGCAGTGAATATCTTGTGTAATATTTGGAGATAAAGATTACATTCAGGATTTACATGTTTATCCGGAGGACCAGATAACATGGGACTTTCTCTATATAAGGACGGTCATGCTCTTTGTGGAGAATAACAACAACGTGGAGATTGTGTGCTCTTTGGGGAGGAGAGAAGCCTGGTCATGCAAGGAGACGACTTGAAGTTGTTGCAGAGACGACTTGAAGTTGTTGCAGCCAGTTTGCGGAGTTCAGATTGGAACTTCAAGGAGGAAGGTTGCTGGTGTAGTCGATCTGCCTTTTGGATCGATGTACACATCTTTGTTGTTCCATAACCTGTTTCCATTTCAGGTTGAGAGATTTGCATATAAACAAGTCAGTCTAGGGTGACGGCTTGGAGTTTTGTTTGTGAGGATTTGTTTTGAGTAGTGGTACTCACCGTTCTCACGGCTTTTCTTGCTTGGTGGAGAGAAGTAAAGCATCATGGGGTTGCATATCCACATTGTAAGCAATCCAGGTAGATTGGCTGCTTGTATCCTTATTTCATTAGTAAATTCAAGGTTGGAGCAGGGGTCTTGTAATATCATTTTTTTGACACAATATTTGGTGTCGAGCACCGATCCATAGATTCCAAGATCTGGTGGGTACCATGTGCAAGTGATCGGTACAGGACCGAGAGTGGGGCGTTGTCTGCAATTGTCTTGGTGTGTTATTTGCTGGTGTGTTGATTGGTTGTATGTGATTTACCAGTAGCCGGTTACCGATACCCGGGGCGCTAGCAGTTGAGCACAGTATTGTGATCAGGTGTGCTCGTGTTCATAGGTAGGTGCTTTGGTGTGCCGCTGTTTGTAGTGGTATTTGGCTGCGTAACTTGTGGAAGGCTAGTGTTTCTCGGAGGGAAATAGGCCACACGGGACGTGGTTAGGGCCAAAAACTCTACCCTAGATCAGCCCTGTGACAACAGGTATCAGAGCTTGTTGCTATCCGAAGGACTTGTGAAGCAGAAGTACGACTTTTAGGGGAAGGTGCTCCTTACTCTACCGCTATACCAATCGAGATGGACACACGATCTACCGATGCTCTCAGGGAGAGAGTGGCATGACTGGAGGTGTTGATAGGAAGGCCTATTGGCAATGAAGATGGTCGTACCGTCTTCGAGCAACTACGGTCACTGACAAAAAGGTTGTTGGACCATTATACTTGTGGTGATGCACAGTCCAATTCCAATCGAGCAAAAGAAGAGACGGCAGAGATGCTAGGTGGTCTCCAGGCTGCATTCGAGGCCTTAGATGCAGATGTTACATTGCTGAAGTAGGTTTGTGTGTTGCAGCCTCGGTATGGACCTACTGACCGTGCAACAGAGGACATCTTGGGAAGGCTCAAGGTGCCAGAGCCAAGGAAGTTCAAGGGGAATAGGTCAGCCAAGGACCTAGAGAACTTCATCTGGGACATGCAAGAGTATTTTACTGCTGCAAAGATTCCTGAAGAGAGGTAGGTTTCTATGGCCAGTATGTTTATGTCAGGGTATGCCACGTTATCGAACAACTGTTGCACCGAGGAGGATGATGTTGCTGGTTGACCATGAATAGAAACTTGGGAGATCCTAAAATGGGTGCATCGGGAACAGGTCTTACCAACCAACACTGCATGGGTGGCAAGGTCTCGACTGATGAGGTTGAGGCAAACAAGAACCGTGAGGGAGTATGTCAAGGAGTTCAGTTCATGTGTCCTAGACATCAAGAATATATCTGAGGATGATAAGTTGTTTAACTTTATCAATGGTTTGCAGTCATAGGCACATATGGAGTTAAAAAGACAGAAAGTATGAGATTTACCTGCAGCTTTGGAGGCCACCGACACCTAAGTGGACTTAAGGTTGATGACGATTACAAAAGATGAGAATCCAAGCAACAAGTCAAGGGGAGGCAAGAGTAGCCTGTGGGATGGCAAGGAGAAGCTGTCCAAGGGTCCAAAGATGAAGAGGTGGAAAGACTTTAGGGCAGGAGATCAGAACCAGGTGGCTGATGTGAGGAAATCCGGGTGCTTTCTATGCAATGGTCCACATTGGGCAATGGAGTGTCCACGAAGGCCAAGGTCAATGCCATGGTGGCTGAAGTAGACCGAGACCAGGAGGAAAAGGTGCCTTCTGCCCGAGCATCTACCCTTCAGATACTCAGGGCTATGAAGACTAAACATGCAGCTTCAAGGGGAGCTAACTTGATGTTTGTTTCGTGTGTAGTGAATGGGAGGAAGGTTCAGCCTTGATTGACATTGGTGCCACACATAGTTTTGTCCCCAAGGGGATGGCTATGGAGCTAGGGTTGATGACTAGGATCAACACAAATAGGATTAAGGCAGTTAACTGTCAGGTGAAACAGGTGGATGGGATTTCTAGGAATGTCGGAATTTGCTTGGGGAAGCATGAGGACTAAGTTGATCTCATGGTCATCGAGATGGATGACTTTGACTTGATCCTCGACAATGCATTCACGAGTACTACTGGAGTGGGAGTGTTTTCATAACTGAGAGGTATTCTGATCATGAACAGGGCAAGTGCATGCTTTGTTCGTGGCTAGGGGAGGCCTTCTGGGGTTGAGGAACGTACCTTCAGTGGAGAGTAGCTGTTGGCAATGAAGCTTGCTAGGGGGTACAAGCGAGGAGCCTTGACTTATCTTGCTGTGATGGTGGAGATCCCTCTGGACCATGTGGTGGTGGTGCTGGATTCACTCCTAGGGTACTAGAAGAGTATTCCAGCATAATGCTTGCAGAATTTGTAGACGGGTTACCTCCCAAGAGGTTGGTCAAACACCGGATTAGCACCAGCAAATGTGTCATACAAAATGTAGCCAAAGACCTCATAGAACTCAAGAATACAGGTAGGGGACTTGTTGGATGAGGGGAAAATTCACCCATCTACTGCACCGTATGAAGCACTTGTTCTATTCCAAGAGAAGACAGATGGGTTGTTGAGGCTATGTGTCAACTACATGGGATTGAATAAGGTAACCATCAACAACAATTACCGATTCCTTTAATTGCTGATTTGTTTGACAGACTTAGTAAAGCGAGGGTCTTCACTAAGCTGGAATTGAGGTTAGGTTATTGACAAGTCCAGATTGTGCCGGAGGATGTGCCAAAGACAACTATGGTCACGAGGTATGGGTTGAGTTCCTTATGATGCAATTCGGGTTAACAAATGCTCCAGCTACTCTCTGCAATTTGATGAATGATGTGTTCCATGATTTCATTGACAAACTCATAGTAGTATATTTGGATCACGTACTTGTGTACAGTGAGTCCATGGAGGATCACAAGGATCACCCGAGATAGATTATGAATTGGCTAAAGGGAACATCAACTCTATGTGAAGAAAGAGAAGTGTAAGTATGGCCTAGGGTAGATCAGCTTCCTACGGTACAGAATTGGCCAGGGAAATGTGCGAATGGAGGAATCCAAGGTCCGAGCTATTGTCAAGTGCCCGAAACCGACGAGGGTGATAGAGTTGAGGAGCTTCATAGGTTTGGCCAATTACTACAGGAAGTTCATACATGGGTACATCCATGTAGTGTCACTACTGACTTATCTACTACACAAGGGATAGTCATGGGCATGGTGAGAGCCATGCCAGGTAGCTTTTGATCAATTGAAAGTTGTCATATCATCAGAGCCAATATTGAAATTGCCGGATTTCAATCAACCCTTTGAAGTGGCGATGGATGCTTTAGATAGAGCCGTGGGTAGTGTACTACAACTGGATGGGCATCACATAGCTTTTGAGAGCTGGAAACTTATGGACGCTAAGAGGAGATACTCAGTGCATGAGAGGGAGATGTTGGTAGTGGTGCATTGTCTCAGAGTATGGCTGGTTTACTTGTTGGGATCGAAGTTCATTGTCATCATGGACAATGTTGCTAACATGTTCTTTAGAACCCAGAGGAAGTTATCACCAAGACAGGCAAGGTGGCAGGAGTTTCTGGCAGAATATGATTTCGAGTGGCTACACCTACTGGGAAAATCCAACCAGGTGGCGGATGCACTTAGTCGGAAAAATATGGAGGTGGTTGCTACTATGTCAGAGATAGAGACTGAGCTACTGGGCCAAGTTCGGGAGTTAGCAAGGATGGATCTGCAATACAAGAAACTGGTTGATAGAATCAATGAGGGACTGGTTCCCAAATATTTATTAGATGATGGATTGGTCTATGCTAGTGTATATCCCTATGGGTAGGCTGCAACAGAAGCTGATGGAGGAGTCCCATGACACCCAGTGGGCAGGGCATCCTGGTAGAGACCGGATGTATACTCTAATGGCTAGGGCATATTATTGGCCGATAATGGCGGCCTATATTGAAGCTTTTGTCAAGTCCTGCCTGGTGTGTCAACAGGGCAAGGTGGAGAGCTAACTAGAGGCAAGCTTGCTGCAGCCTCTACCTACACCTACAAGGCTATGGAATTCTGTCTGAATGGACTATGTGTCTGGGTTCCCCAAGGATAGGGGAATGTTGTTAGTGGTGGTTGTAGTAGGACGGTTCCCTAAGTATGTTGCAGTTGCAGTGGCTCCACATGCATGCTCAGCCAAGAAAGCTGTTGAACTGTACTTCAGGAACGTGGTCAAGTACTTTAGCAGACATTGTGAGTGACTAAGAAGCCAGATTGATAGGTAGATTCTGGGTGTGTTTGTTTGGTTTAGTAGGGAGTAAGCTAAACTCTTCTACAACCAACCATCCTCAGTCTGATGGGCAGATTGAGAGGACGAATGCATTACTCGAGGAGTATTTGAGGCATTTTGTCACAGCCAACCAGAGTAATTGGTTGGACCTTTTTGACACGGTGCGGTTTTGCTATAATCTGCACCGATCTTCAGCTATGGGGATGAGTCCTTTTGAAGTTGCTATGGGCTACCAGCCTTTTACACCACCGGAGGTTGCTCTACAGGGACATGGAGTGTAGTATCTAGCTACATACAGGTTTGCTATGGATAGGCAAGAGCTGTATAAGGATGCATTGGATTCATTAGCCAAAGCAACGAGTTGAATGAAGAAGTATGCCGACTTGAGGAGAAGGCCTGTATCATTCAGCATGGGTCACAAAGTGATGCTGAAGCTCACGCCACAGATTTGGAAGAAAATCAAGCGTACCGAGGTGCATTGAGCATTGGTGCAAAGGTACGACAGTCCTTTTGATGTGGAGAGAGTAATCGAGAGTGTGGCTTACATGTTGAAGCTTTCGAAGAGGCACATTCTTAACTCAATTTTCCATGTTAGTTTTCTAAAGCCATTCCATCAGGATCTAGTCAATCCAAGGAGAGCTTGTCCATGGAGAGCTCCACCTACTATCCGACAGCAATTTGAGAAGAAGGTGGTGAAGATTTTGGAGCATAGGCAAGGTGCTTCAAACACTGGAATTGAATATCTTATCAAGTCGAAGGGGGAATTGAGAAGTGAAGCTAGCTGGGAAAAGGAGGACTTGTGGTACAACTTATCGTGCTAACCTGTGTTATAGTTGCAGGCATGTCAAATTATGGTGCATGGTGCGTAGCAATGCATGGTTTGGTAATTGGAGTATCGATGAGCATAGCACTAGTGGGACATCGAGAAATCGCAGAATTGGAGTTGTGGTCCAAATATTGGGAATTGAGTGTGATAAATGAACACCAGTAACGAGTGCTACCGGCATCGGCAGAGTGAGTTTATAGACCGAGTATACCAATGATTGGTACTGAGCAGTGGAGCGGTACTTGTACTGATGGTAGGAGGCATGATCGATCCAAATGCCGGTAGAGTGACATAGTGATATTTGGAGTGGTAAATTGTATGTCGATATTAGGAGCGATATCTGGAGCAGTAATTCTAGTTGTAGCGTGAATGCCAGTATTTTGATCGGTACAACTACTGGGGATGCCGAGAGGAGGTTGATGTCCATGGAGTGGACTAGGGTCCAGCCAGGAGGGCTAGGCCATGTGGTTAACATATGCCAAAGGTGATGATTTGATGAAGTTCCCGATAAGGATGATAGCAGATCTTGAGGAAGATTACGTCCATCCTTAGCCGAAGAGATAAAGTTAGTTATAACTAACTTCGGTGGGATGATCATGGCCGTGAACATGGCCATGAACATGGTGACACGGTGAATATCTTGTGTGATCTTTGGAGATAAAGATTATATTCAGGATATACATGTTTATCTGGAGGACTAGATAACACGAGGGCTTTCTCTGTATAAGGGTGGTCGTGCTCTTTGTGGTGAAGAATAATAGCATGGAGATTGTGTGCTGTTTGTGGAGGAGAGAATCCTGGTCGTGCAAGGAGAGGACTTGAAGTTGCTGCAGCGAGTTCATGGAGTTCGGACTGGAACTTCAAGGAGGAGGACTGCTAGTGTAATCGAGTCTGCCTTTTGGATTAAGGTACACATCTTTATTGTTCCACAACCTGCTTGCATTTCAGGCTGAAAGATTTGCATGTAAAAAGTCTGCCTAGGGTGACGGCTTGGGGTTGTGTTTGTGAGGATTTGTTGTAAGTGGGGGTACTCACCATTATCATGCCTTTTCTTGCGTGATGGAGAGAAGCAAAGCATCATGGGATTGCATGTCCACGGTGTAAGCAATCAGGCTATATTGGTTGCTTGTATCCGTGTTTCATTAGTGAATTCATGGTTGGGGCAAGGATCCCATAATATTTGGTGCCGAGTGCCGATCTGTGGATTTCGGGATATGGTGCGTACCGTGAGCAAGTGATCAGTACAGGACCGAGAGTGGGGGATCGGTCGTTGGGGTGTTGTATGCAATTGTCTTAGCGTGTTATTTGCTGGTGTGTTGATTGGTTGTATGTGATTTACAGGTAGCCGGTTACCGATAACCGAGGTGCTAGCAGTTGAGCGAGGTATCGTGATCGGGTGTGCTCATGTTTGCAGGTGGGTGCTTCGGCGTGTCAGTTGCCACCCCTTTTGGCGGCAGTCCAGCCTTGCAGCCCTTCCTTGCCCCCTACTTGGCCTCCGTTCTTCCTCCCCTTCACCCTCTCCTCCTCTTCTTCCTCTCTTGCCAAGTTACGTTGTTCCTCTCTCTGTTTCTTTTAGTTTTGCATGGTCATGATTATTTGCATATAGAATCCCTTACTAGTCATGTAGGTAGCTAGGTCCTCATCTCATCATCTAAATTTGCTAGATTTCTTGCCAATTGCATGTTAAAAATATGATTTTTATTGATTTTGTGGTTGTTTTACTAATAAATATAATAAAATATTTGTGTTGGCCAAAATCGTAAAATAGTTTGACTAATACACCTAAAAACGGTTGAAACTATAATAAAATTAAAACTTTTTTTTATGTTTTGAACCCGTGCAAGCTATCTCGTGCGATTTACAGCATGCTCAACATGTGATTGTGGTTGTGATGTGTGTGTGTGTGTGTGTGTGTGTGAGTGAGTGTTTAATTTTCTAGCATGTGATTGTGGTTGTGATGTTTATGTGTGTTTAATTTTCTATCATGCATGTCATGTGATTTGTTGTATCTAAGACTGTTGCATGTCATTGTACGCAAGCATCATATAGGTTTTGAATAGTGGTCTACATTGTTAGGTCGTACAGAGTCAAGCTTGCCATAGTAGGAATAGGAGCTCTTCTCAGGTCCAGTATGATTCTCTCTGCTTGGTCTACTACTTTGGTTCACTTGTTTTGTTTTCACATCTTAGGACGTAGCTAGTAGCATTTTATTAGAACCCACTATCTACGGATTATCTTATCGATTTTATTAGAACCCACAACACTTAGGTCCAATGCTGCAGCACTCATACCCTCATTTATTTTTCATGTTTATTTGTTAATGTTGATCATCTTATGCTATGTTAATGATGATGTGGTTACTATGTGATGTTATAGTATAATGATAATATGCTAATGATGTTCATACTGTATTTTATGCAATCATTATCATCATTCATGTAATGTCATTGCATATAGACATGGGTGGACTCGTCTTGATTGTATTACATGTTAATTACCATCCAGAATAGTAGTGGCTTGGGTGGCTGAGACTCAGAGCTCGTCAACAAGCTGTTCAAGTCTGTGTTTAGATATTTTTTGGAGAGTTTTATGATCTTTTATTTTATATAAATAATCGAATATTTAATCTTTTTATGCTATGTTAAATCAACATGTTGTATGTATTATATAACATAAGTGCCTAGGCATTAGTTTTCAGTTTTCATTTACATGCCAAAGTATGCTAGTTTAACCTAGTTTAATCAGATCAACAGATTGTTATGCCAGAGGATATAATTCATCTCCCTTAAGCAAGGACCATTACCCAAACACTCCAGGCCACTGTCTTGATAGCACACATGATCACTTGTTATTTACTATGTGGATTTTGTGAATCACTACCACTTCTCCCTTAGACTTAGATGTGGAGCTCACCAACACACCTAGGCATCCATATATACATATACACCAACGGCCAATAGCTAGTATTGTAATTTTCTTGACATGTCATATTTTAAACTATTAAGGCACATATCAAAAGGCCAATAGCTACTCCAGTCATCTTAGTGAAGTCAACCAAGGTTGATGAATGATCTAAACTAATTTTTACATAACTTTCATAAGTCTAAAGGTGTCGATCTGTAGAGGTCATAAAAGTAAAGGACTTAGTAGCTTTCATAGTTATCTACCAAGACTAACTAGTTAATTGAAAGGGTATTTAATTTAGTTTTTCAGTAAATATACTTTACTTAGTATTATGTTTTTCTAGAAGCCTTTACTAAAAACTACCAGATTAACTAGTTAATCACAATGGTGGGATCTAAGTGTCAAGGATGGATGATTAAGTTACATAAACTATTCTACTAATGTTAAGTAATTGCAATTCATGTTTAGGTTAAAATTTAATGTTAACCTTAAGTTATTCTTGATTGATGATGAGTGGAGTTTTATTGTGTTTAATCAATTGAGATTTGTAAAGACCCGAAAAAAAAAATCAACGCGGTAGGATCGAGTGTTGGAAAATTAATATTTTCATTTAAATTATTTACACGCCACCTGGTAATTATTAATTACCCAGTCAACTATAAGGTATTATTTAACCGCTTAAGTATCGTTTAAACCAGTTAAGTGAACCATATCAATTACCCGGTTACCCGGCCAAGGGAAACACGGCCGAATTGAATTTTCACATACCCTAGCCATCATTTCATTATAAAAGGAGAAGGCGGGGGGGGGGGGGGG
>JAVDBV010001957.1:0-10363 GCA_032619315.1 Piper longum
TATATATATATATATATATATATATATATATATATATATATATATATCACGTCCCTAGGTCGGTAGTACAATCGTGAGTGTGTTCTGAAACGTTGGTTTATCAATCAATCAAAAGTCGCGTTGAATTTTTCTTGCTGGGGGTGCGTGGGTTGATGCAGGAAGCAAGCAAAGGAGATAATGCCAGTCCAGTCATCAAATCAAAAGTGTAACTCACTTCTCAATCGCTTCATTGTTAATACATTTTTTTTCTCCAAGCGCAAGAAGTTGTATTATCAGGTCAAAAAAGAGTGTACGAGGACGGGAGTATTGGAAGTAGCAACTTCGCAGCTTCCTTCTAACCTCCTGCCGAGTCGCGATCAATCCACTTAATATCGACAATTTGTTTGAATGGTCAATAACTTCTAATCTCATCTCTTCAAAAAGGCTAATTGTTGAATTGGACTTGTTGAGAAAGCTCTTATCCGGATCACACTCAACAAAGCAGAACCTTACAAGTGCTTTAATGGTTTGTTTATTTACATCCTTGAGATCAGATTATTTTTCTATGCAAAAGATCCCGTGTTGTGTTGGTCTTTTGTCTGCTTAGTCACATGGAAAGGGTTATATGATTTAGCTTTAGACAAAGAAAAGAGAAAGGGTTATTAGATGAAGTGTTAACACCTTGACCATAAAAAATGCGTCGAATAACTCTTTGAGTTTCCAAAGGTCAGTGGAGCCACAATTCTTTTAATGCTTTTAATTGACGTTTTTTTTAAGCATTTTATTGTCAAAAAATATTAATTACTCCGTATATATAATAATATTTCTCACCATATATATCTGCCTTGTAACATCAATCCACTATCTAGTGGCATACGAATTTGTCTACTGAATTAATTATAATTTCAAATGTTGGCTACTTTGCTTGTGGGGAAGGACCCATCCTACACATTTTCTTATTCAATTCCCTAAACAGTTGCAGTGTTGACGAGCAGTTTACAATTTGTCAGAAGTCATCGATCATTAATCCAATGGCATTAGCCAAATTTGCATAAACGAATGAGTAATTACCAATCGTTAAGGGAGACCGAGCAAAAGGTCCCATGGCAATCTTAGGGTTTGCCAACATCCCATCCTCAACCACCAATGGTAGCCTTGACAAGAAACATGGTTTTGACCCGCCTCCCTAGATATGATAGGGTGGAAGGTAGATCGGTGAAGTTGTCTTCGCAAAAATGATATGAATGGACGTTGGGGGAAAGAATGACATGAATGGAGAAAAAAAACTAATAAAACCCAATTAAGATCACGGTGGAAATAAGATTTTGCTTGCATACAATTATAAGAGGATCGATCGACCCAACAGTTGGGTATCGAAAGTGACGGGATTGCCACTATTAAGAAGTGGTGTACCAATATGTAGCATACATGAAACATCTAAGAATAAATAAAGATGCCAATATAGCAGAAGCCGACCAGGTTCGCTTCATCTTATCGCTGATGTGCATTGCCAGCTGTTTCAGAAGCTGACCGACGATTCACCTTTCTCTTTTCACCTTACTATAGTATCTGGTGTGACACTGCACCCTACAATCTTAGTTCTGATCTCATTTTGGGGTTAAAAATAAATCTTAGCTGATCATATCTCCCTTAAAAAAAAAGCCCTTAACTCTGACTGGCTTGGGCTTCAAAATCTAGGATTAGTCGGCGTCAAAATCTTAGAAGACTTTCATTTCATTTAACTTTTTGGAAAAAAAAAGACATTCATTAAGAGTAGCATGTATAAACTATGGAAGTTGTCTTTATCCATCTGTTGAATTATTTGATGTTAATAACAAGATTGACAATATATGCCCGGATGAAGTATACCCTTAATCTTCTGATTCATTTGAGGCATTAATTTTGTGAAATATTAAGGCGAAGGCTGGAGTTGGCTAGTAGTTTGTGATTTACAAGTGATTATTTATTTATTTAAAGTACAATTGATTAATTTGGGGACAAGGTGTGCAATGCGAGTACTCCTACGGATGCCGACGACCAGCTCGGCAACGTCCACTGATACAAATCAATCATAATTTGCTAACTGCCATTCGACGAGTTTCACATGCTCAATTGGACACAGCCTGCTGCTTATTCTCGAAATATTAAAATTTTAATGATTTCATCGACCTCTTTCCTTGGCATATGATTGCTGAACTGGGGCAAAACTCCCCAAGGGTCAAATGATTGAAAGGAATGGGGCCTTTCCGTTTTTTTATTTCTTAATAACAAAAAAAAAACATCTTTTCAACATTCATGCTTCTGATATCCACTCTTCAAATATGCACTTGCATGAAAATATCTACTATTGCAGAGCCTCATTTTGTTAGGTCGAAGGCATCTGTTTTTATTAATGGTTTTAAAATGATAAGAACCTTAAAGATCAAGTATATCAGATTTTGAGTTGAAGCAACCTGAAGCAAATAAAACTAAGACAACCCGTATAGAATGTTGGATGTTTTATAGCAGTAGTTTATTTGATTAAGCAGGATACGTTCTCTATCTTTACTTTCAATCCTTCTTTCCACCAGCTTCAAGTATTCTTCAATCACATTGATGATATCAGGATTTGCTGCCAAGACAAACAGAAAAAATGTTTAAGGTTTCTATTACGGAGACAAATTAACTGATCCTCCCATCTCCTATCTTCAGCGTTAACGTTTAGCAATTACTCTCCAATAATTGTATCTCAACTTCGGCATAAGCGTTGATAATATGTTCTTCTCTAAGAACCTGTGAAAGGAGGCACGTGAAAATAGAGATTAGAAGCATTGTACACCATCTCCCATCTTCCTTCCAGAGTAATAACCATGCATGTGCCGAAGAAAAAAAACTGAAATGATAGTCAGGTGTGCAAGAATCTCATCATTATCATCTGGATGTGCTAAAAGAGAATGAAAATTTTGCAATAACGCCAAAAAAGAAAACAAACAAATTGAAGTTATATGCAATTTGGAATAGCATAGTAAATCCTAAAGTGATTGGTCGCACGCAGAGTACTCAAAGGGTATTTTATGGAGATGGTCATAAGAGGCCTCGCGTGGGAAAGCATTACATGAGTTGTGGCATTAGAGAAAAACTTAGCCGTTTTGAAAAATTCTTGCACATTTACGCATCTTTCATAGCGAAGCCGAAGTACATTACATGATTCTGTTTCCTGAAATAACATGAATAGGTTGGCTCACCATAATCTGTTAGGGTACTGCCAGCATGTTATTTCCATCTACTAGAGGATTCGATGTTGAATGGTCTAATTAGAATCAGCCAAGTTTTCGAGACGGATCAAGCATGTTACTACTAAAAGATATCTTCGAATTAGAATTGTTGCTTTGTTGCAGTCTGACTGTCGTCAGCTTTATGACTATCAAGAAATTAGGGTTCGATGGTTAGCCATGACAGGTGTGTCTCAGTCGAGATTGAAATTACGAGTGTGGTCGTAGAGTCTTGTATATATATGATTAAGGGGCAAATTCTGGAAGAAAATGATCATTACAGAGAGCCCATCTTCAAGGACATGAAACCGCTGGGTGGAGGTATGAGCTCTTCTACTTCAATTTTAACGTTACCCTTCTTAGATGATCTACCCTCAGGCACTTCTACGTCTACCATGAAAACGGCACACACTGGTCGATGATCAGAAAATCTCGACTCTCCTCTGACATATGAAAATTGAGATATTCCATCCCCATACCAGAGTATCCTGTCACACCTGAAACAGCAAATGCAAAAGCTAGGACAAGCTGCATGACTACTAGTCACTTAATCCATATTTTTCTAGGTAATTAAATGTGCCACTAACCATGCTGGTGTTCTTTTTTTTTTAGATGTAACTGACTCTCCAGCGTAAGAATCTGAATTGCGAGAATACTTGTAAGTTGGACGAAAGAATATCTTTCCCTCATTCCAACCTTTGAACACTCGACCTGCCTCCATTTCTATCTTGAGCTAAAACAAAAACATTGACACCGTCACAATACAGACTTGATGGAGCGGCACTTTTGTAAGATGAAGTTCATATCAACTCCCAAGCACTTACTTGATCTTTCTCAAAAAGAGCATCCCAATCATTCTCCTCGAGATGTTTCCTCGTCTCTAAGTGGCTCAAAGCAATTCGATAGTTCAAATCCCCCAGCCAAATAACTCTCCTGTCAATTAAACAGATTTTACTAGCGTACTAATTGCACAATGGAGACAATGTTTCAATAAGAAATTGTACCATGGGTTTCAAACCCAGGATAAAATAAAACTCACTCATGATCAAGAATTTTCTCTGGGAGTCTACGACGAACTGATTGGCAGATTCTGGGAAATTGGGTGTTCTTTAGAATCTCCACTACATCGGAATTTCTCCGGAGTTCGTCACCTTCTTTCTCTCCTGACGCCAAGTGACTGCACAAAAAGCAGAAACTCGTCCGATGAAGAGACATGCTCACTGAAATACATCCCTGCAGCATAGAATTAGGAACTAATTTGATTTCTGGCGTTACATTTTCTACACTTGAAAATCAAAGATCCTCTTTTTTCCTGGATTCAGAATCGTGGATATGATAGAAGATTCCAAATTACAGAATCATGGATACTTCACCTTGTTTCCTAGGTAGCCCATAATTCCCCTATTCACACAAGAGAGTCTCAAATGGCCAATATGTAGAGCATGCTCTTTCTTGGCCCAGATGGTCACAAAAATCCCCACCATTTGTTTGCTTGTCACAAGGCTATACCCGCGTCGATTATTATCAGAAGCAGAAGCAAAGTTCTTAGCAGCAAAGCTAGCTTCGCCTTCGTCTTCATCCGGGGAAGAGTCTTCATCTATCGCATAGGCTTGTTGACAAGGAAAACATGAATCCTTGAGGTACTTCCTCTCCACATCGTAGTGGCAGTTGCAGGTCTTGAGCTTACTCCTCACTTCTGCTCTGAAACTTTTGCTAACTGTTCTAAGAGAGGGTCTCTGGAAGGACAGCGACCCCCCAAGGACTTTGGAATCCTTTGAAGCTTGGGATGAGAAGAAGTGGGAAGGAATGCCAGAATTCAAAGATTGCTCAATTAGTAGCAGCCACTTGGCTGCAGGTTCACTGTCTTCCAAGACCAGAACATTTCCTGCATTTAGGGGCACTATCTCCTGAAACCTGCAACAGTAGTGGAGAGAGTGATTAATAGCATTTAACAAGAATATCAAAAAAAAAAAGAAAAAGAAAAGAAAAAACAAGAGATGAAAAGGTAAAGATCAGCGTACACATTAAATTAGTTTGATTAAGAGAAATATAAGTAATAAGAAAATTTCGTAAAGAAAATAATACAAATCCCAACACATATACATCGGACTTATGATCATCCACACATAAAAACTCATCAAGATTGAGCTCATTGTACGGTGGTTTACCTCCTACATTCCATGTTGCTACAAATATCCTGCAAAACGAGAAATATTGAGTTTGAACCAGAGGAGAAAGAGAGGTGGGGGGATCTGCAAATTAAGTTCTCACCACGAATAGTGGCCGTACAGAACAAAAGACAAGAAAGAGAGAATGTTCTTAATTAGTACTTGAAAGTTCGAATCCCAGAAGAATTGGACATTGGAGTAGCCAAGTCACTAAAACTCAAATTTCCAAGGTCCGAGTTTAAACGTCCTCCTGCTAACCAAATATAAAAATTAAAAAAAAAACTTGTGGATGTAAAGGAAGAAAAGGCTAATTTTTTTTTTTAAATGCAATGAAATGGGAGCAAGCTATTAAGTGGCGGTGATTACTAGAAATGCTACTTTCGCGAAATGGAGAGACACCTGAAAGCGCGGAAGTAACAGATTATTTGTAGACGATCAACCCGGCACGATAAACTTGACAGTCTACAGACACACCCCGTTCTTGTATTTCGATTATACCCAAGCCTAACATAGCACCTCAAAATTCCACAACTTTGGTGAATTAGCTTCTCTTGCATTTGGCCGGCGTTTATTATCGGTCTTGTAATTGCCAGGATCGAAGAACCTGGCAAGAGCTATCAGACAGCAAAAAAACCAAAGCGACAAAGGATTTTCTTATAGTCGCTGGCTCTATCCGTAAATTTGCGGGTGAGACGTCCCTTTACCAGCGACTCAATTCAAGTTAATGAGGGGGCGAGTACATGCTATTTCAATTTATTTATCATGTCCGGTTGACTAAGAAAGGTTCGGATTATCTTCAACCATAACGAACTCTTCCATCTCTAGTACCACATAGCTCCATCCACACGGCTTTGCTTATCTTTCAAAAATTTAAAGCTACCGGAAGTACGAGAAAACAGGCTACCTAAGTATAATTCACAACGCCCTTTCTGGAACAGAGACCGAATGAAAGCAAGGTCGATGACTCTCACGACGATGAGATGTAAACAGAACTCGTTATCGTCGTCGTCATGTCCACATTATTCCACCTACATTATTGAGTACCAGTGGGGAATCACGTCAAGGAATTGCTCTGTGGTAAAAGTAAAATAAAATAAAATAGAATAAAAATATGTCGCACCTGATGAGATGTATGATTCCTCTACCGCTGTCCTTCAGTCCTTGCTGGCAAAGATTTTGGGAATCAAAGACTGCAATCACCATCAATGCAACCAATTCAACACTTTTTTGGGTTATAAGAAATAAAAGTTAAAAGCCACTGCCAGTCATGAATATACATATAGGGGGCAATCACCATCAATGAAACTGGTTAAATCAACCATGGTCCAAATATTATATACTAAGGGTGCTGAGGTGAGCCCGGTCTGAAATTTTTACCCCTAATGACCTATATTTATTATTTTTTTTAAAAAATAAATATTAATTTAGGTTATCCGATTATGAGCATGGTTCAGATTTATTATTTTTTTTTTTAAAAAATTGCCATCGCGGCAACTAGATCTAGCTGCTCGTGGCTAAATCCGGCTGTCACTGGCCATATCCGACAGTGCCCGAACATGACCGGCCGCAATCGGATCTGGTCTCATGACAAAAAATCCTACCTCAGATGCCCTTGCCCCATCGCGGTTATCCCTCTTCCCCGCTCCCCCTCAACCACACTGCGGATGCCTTAGTCACGTTGCTGCTACGGCGGGATGGCGGGTTCGAGGGAAAGTGGGGAGGAGGGGTGTCCACGGCGGGGCGGGGAGTTCGCAGGGAGGGAGGGGAGCAGCAGACACTATGGCCGGTTCGAGGGGTAGTGAGGAGGATCCCCCCCTCCTCCGCCGCAGATGCGCCTGCCCTGCTTATGAAGCCTTCGTCCCGTAGCGGTCGAGGGGAAGCGAGGAGGATCCCCCCCTCCCCCGCGGTGGGACGAAGGCATCATCGGTCGGGCAGGGGTGTTTGTAAACAAGGTGGGAGCCCACAACGGTGACGGGAGCGGGGAGGAGGGGTGTCCGCAGTGGGGTGGGGCATCCGTGGCAGGATATTTGGGCGCATGGATCAATCCGGTCGCAGCCGGTCATGTCTGGCTGCCCCGCAGTCGGATTTGGTTGGTGGGCGGCCAGACAAGGCCACATGCGACTAAAGGACAGCCTATATATATATATATATATATATATATCAGACCTTCTTCCAGCTGCGGCTATCTTTCTTAAGTGTCATTTCTACATTTCTATAAATTTTGCGCTTCTAGACTAAGTCCTCAACATTGAAATCAAATCAGACAACCTCTAATACCCAGTGATCTACAGTAGATTTATTTGATTAAGCAACAATCGGCGTTCCCTTGAAGCGGATATTGCAAGAGTTATGCAACTAGATGCACGACGGCGACGTGGCGGAGGTAGCCGTCGATTGCTATCAGAAAAAGGGAGGACGTGGAACATGATGATAGTGACGATCGGCAAGGTTCGATGGTCGGCTAGCTAGAAAACAGACAGATAGGGGCGGTATCGCCGCCGAATGCAGCCACATTGTGGGTGGTCTCAAAAGATTGGCCGTAGAGTGAGGAAATTATTTGGGCTGACAGTCGACAATGTCCAGCCGGTGACTAGCCAGAAAACATTCAAAATGATCGAAAATGCCACCGGGTAAGTGTGAGTCGCCTGTGGCGATCACAGCCACGACGGAGGTTGATGTTAGTCTCAAACGGAAGATCTCGGCGAGGGGAAGCTGTTGGGGTGGTTGACCTCACTAGAGGACACTCACTGGTGCCGAAAAATGTCTCGAACGGTAGCTGGTAAACTTCTTTGCCAACGGTGACATTGGTCGTAAGTGGTACTGATAGAAAGCCAATAGAAAGGAAGTCATGGGAGTATTGGTTTGGTGGCCAGGGGCAAACTGGAGACTCGCCAGCAGCAAGCCGAAGTGGCAGCGCTGCTATGGGTGTAAAGCTCCAAAAATGTGGGAAAGTCACTGAAAATCAAAGGGAGAACACTAGGGTGATGTGGATGACTCAAATCTTGCCCTGTGGCACGATTTAAACATTCGACAACTCATGGTCTAGTAAGACCCACCTTGGGTATATGTAATATACATATGGACGGAAAGCTTGGATCAAGACTGTCCATGGTTAAAACTAACTCGAAGTCCAAACGTGATTCCATAGGAAATAATTGAGGCTAGATTGCTAAATGGCCTCCAAACTATGAACTCAATCGAGTAACAATTGTTGACTCAACCAAGCTGGCATAGGGGCAATCTGGTAGTCCGGAATCCCTAAGATGCATGTAAATGAGATACTCTGGAATTCCAAACGGATACTAAACACTACAACAGCCTAGATCTAGGCCTAAAACCTTGGCTAATCCATAAAAGAATTATTTATATGCCTCGTGTATACACTGATAACTTGTGTTCTGTTGTAGCCTAACTTAATCTATCATCTGTATGCTGGGTATACTCAGCGACCATAACATGCTCATATGGCCATCTGGGCCCCAAACTCATGGTCTAAAAATTATTCTGCCTTGAGCTCGTTTAAGCTGACTCAAGACTAGCCTGAACTAGGCAAACTACTAGCGAGTAAAACCCTAACCTGAAGCTGGATTTTACAGCTAGGCGATGACTGAGAGCTGGAAAGCGGTCTCCAAGCTCCAAGCAATCTATTGGCGAGGTCAAACTATGCAACTTATAAAAGAACCCAACTGAACATCTAATACAATCTATACGATGCATGCATAAGAATGCATAATGAAACGAGATAAGATTAATTTAAATCAATTATTATATATATATATATATATATATATTTGTAGATTACAATACATGAATCCAAATATGATATGAATGAATGAAAAAGAACAATAATAAAAGAATAGTGCAAAAGTTACCAAAATAGAAGATTTAACTAAACTGTAGGTATACAAGATCAATGTTCTAGATTTGGTAAAAAATTATAGACTTTCATCAAATGTTATAAAAATAAAAGAGAGGATTAAATAACAATACACTTAAAGGAATAATGGCTAACCATAGATTTGACGACAAAAATATATAATTTAAAATACAATTGACATACGGGTACCTCGACATGTAACTAACTTTGATGACAAATTTTGACAAACTCTGACGAACTTTGGCATACGACAATGTTGGGAAAGCTCAATAAAAAGTGGAAAGATGATAGTAATACAATTTAGAATTCATGGTAGAAAGATGTGTTTATAAAGACTAATATTTTTCATAGAAAAATGAGAAGACAAAAAAATGAAAAAACAATGAATCTTTGTATAGGGAATTGAAAAGGTGTATGTGAATGCATGTACAATTAATAGACACGACTCACTATGTGGTATGATCTATTAATGTGACATGACTTATGACATCTTTATAACTCTAATTAAATTGTCCTTACACAAATTTCATAACTTTTATAACGGTACACCACCAAAGAAATATTTAGATGAGTATTAACTCAAACTGGTTACATACATCAGGAACTAGTGTGACAACGAGCCAAATGTCATATCAATTTATGTATTTGACATCATTTTAACACTAAATGTATGACTAAAATAACCCACAAATGACCCCTCTAACGTGTAAACGACTCTAATAATCACTTCTAAAACACAACGCATGCCAAACAAAACCACACCAACATGCACCTACATGAGCCAAAACCTTCCAAACTAAGGCACGAACTGTAAAACCCGTGATTCGAGTCACAGGTTTTATAGTCGTTAGCCGATCGGTTTAGCCGTCGGTTCGAGTTGAGCATATTTCGGAACACGTGTACCGAGCCGATGCCGGTCGTGTGTATGTGGTATGAGGGTAATGTGTAGCGAGGATGTGGTGATAATGAGATGAATGAGCAGAGAATGAGTTATCGGAATGCGTGAGAGCATACAGTTGTCAATTTTAGAATTTTTTTTCATTAGTGACCGTAGAAATAGTTTTAGGCCGTTTACCGCGTTAGGACGC
>JAVDBV010001958.1:0-17445 GCA_032619315.1 Piper longum
TGTTGGGGCGGGCGGGGAGGGATGAGGCATTGGCGGTGGGAGGAGGGGTGGTCGGCTGGGGTGGGGGCTGGGGGAAGAAGGGCCAGTCGGAAGATGGAGGGAGGGGCTGCGGCGGTGGAGGTGGGTTGTAGGTGATTGGGAAGAGTGGTTCATGGAGAATTCTCCTACTTGAGCTAAACATGAAGAGCAACCTCCATGGATGTTGTTGATGATGGTGGTGATGGTGATCTTCACTTGCTCTACTACTGGCACAAATTATATGCAGTAGTAGTAGGAGGCGGAGGAGGATGAAGGAGGAAGATGCCATGGCTGGGCTTTTGGCGAAACATGGAATGTTAACTATGGGCGCGGCAGATGAGGTGGAGGCGAGTTGCTTGTGCATGGAACAATCTACAGAAGCGATCAGAGCGGAAGCTTCTGTCTGCTGCAATATCAAGATGCTTGTTCTCTCTTACAGCATGATGTCACCTCTAGCAAAGCTCCAAATCTCTGGAATTCTTTAACAAATTGTTTCTGCATAGCAGCTTGTTCTTGGTATTTCCCAGCTACTACTTAAAACTATATTATTATTGTAGGATTCTCCAGGTTTACCTTGGATCTAACAACAGCACTTCCCTCGTACTGAAAACAAAGCATTCTATTGATTCCATGCTTCTTGTCGTGGGATTTGAGCATCGAATGGAATGAATGGAGAGTCTGATGTAGTACTTGTAATGTAGAGTTAACAGTTCTCTGATTAGAACTTATCAACCAAACTGTGCAAACTGATTGTATATAGTAACCGATGCAAAGAAATTAAGTGGAGTTGGATAATTACAACTCTCCCTGCCTTACATTTGACACAAGGGTTGTTGGTTAATTTTACAAGACGAAAAAATCGTTTAACTATTTGCGCCACGACCAGACATGACCAGTAGTTTCCATTATTTATCCTTTAGACTACAACACATTTAAGCTCCACTTCCCTGTATATTAAGCGCATACACCTGCATAAATGATTAAACTAGGTCTCCATTACTGCCCATGCCATCCGCTGTATATCATAATGCCCAGAACTCATAATGTCATGCATGTTCTCGTTAAAAAAGAAAACGAGAAAAACAAATAAGAGAGAAGAAAAGAAATAGCTCATCAATATCAAAATGGAATTATCAACAGATCTTTCAATCTAATTATATTCATGAAACAGTGAAACTCTTTTCATAAACTCCCATCAACTTCAATTATCAAAAATAAAATTGATAAATTTCCACGATAAAACAGTGGTGATTCGGATAAAAAAGGGTTGTCGGTAGAAGGATGGGTCATTGGGCTGGACCATGGATGGACTTTTTGGCTCAATGCAAAAGGCTTATCTCATCGCCCGTCCCATCTGCTCTTCTTCTAGTGTCCCTTTCTTTCTGAATTTCATCACCCACCCTATAGTCTTGTTACATGTCTTTCATTTCGTAATCAGAAATTTATTCTTTAGTTACCTGATAGATAAGCAAGAGAAGTCAGTCAATCAGTGGCTCTGATTGTGACCCGGCAACTCAGAATGCCCACAATGTACAGAGGATTGTTAATGAACGATGTGTCGCTGCCTGGGCCGGGGATTTGGCGAATTTGGCTTCTCTACTTATGCTGAAGGATTTGATTAACAGTTAGAAAAACGGGGAGTGGGCAACTATTTTTTCTGGGGCATTGCCTGCAAATTGTGAGCCTTGCAGAAGAATACGAACTGGGTTTTGGACAAAACTAACTACAATATCCTGTTCAACTGTTCAAGGATTCAAGCCTAATCATATCCTAAGGAAGTTATAACCCGAACTACTAAAAATGAAACATGAACTTCTTACGATTTTCGGTGATATAAGTATCGATGAGTCGGGCAGACATTGATTTCAAAAAATCACACTGAGTGACCAGTCCCCTTCGCGAACGTAAACAAAGGACGGCTCACCATATCAAACTGCTCTTCTGCTTCCACGAAATGGTGCAACCCCAATCAATCACTCGACCATTATTGCAAGTCTGCACCCAACAACAACATTTCCTGCTTCCGAGCAAGCTTGCCCGGGCAATAAATCTTACCAAGGCCATTTACAATGGAAAAGGCACAAAAATGCAACACACAAAAAGAGTTCAATACCGGGTACTTATCATGTCACTGACTCTTCCCATCTGGTTCAATAATTTATCATGTCGCATTTACCCATTTGGTTTCTATGAAGATTACACCAGACAAAACTTATTGTTTTTTTTCCTACGCGAATTAACAATTCAACCAGCAATGAAAAGAACTCAGTATTATGTATTATTAATTAATTACATTGCAACGAGGGCTGAAAAATAATTAAATATTGTGTTATATTAATCATATAATTTCCACCATCTACAACAAAAATATGTCGAATTCTTCCAAATATTTTGATACAAAATTTTCTCTCAAAACTCGAGCATTATGAATTGCCAACAAAGCCATAACTAAGCAGTAAAAACTCACAAATTTTTATAAACATACTTGACGGTGTCAAGTCGTGTATAATAGTTTCAAGCGATGCGGAGAAACAAGACTTGCTTTTATATTCTACTGGACTGTCAATCCAGTAAAATGCTTTTTCATAGCTCTATCTTTTCAGTAGTGATTATCTCGTAACTCTTTCTTCCCCGTCCCCTCCCAAGGGAGTGTGAAGAATCTCCTCTACCAGCAACTCTCCATCTCCCTGTTCCCTTACACAAGCATGAGAAGAATCTCTTCTACCAGCTACTTCTCCATCACCCTCCTTGGGTTCAAAGTCTGCACGCACCTCGGAACTGAAGCCCCTTCCCCTTCCTTTCACCATTGTACTTGAGAAACTATGTCGTGCATCAATATCCTCTTCCTCATGATCTTGAACTTTCTCGTTAGAATCTGCCCTAGATACAGGGACTCTACCACAACCTCTACGTTTATCACTATGATTTCCACTATGATGAGTTTTTGGTCCTTCAGTGTCAGTGTGGCCTGCATATTTCATCATCTTTGATGCACCAATGGGGATATCGCCCCACGACCCAGACCGTGTGTCAAACCTTTCTAAGCTTCGACTAGAGCATCTGCTTCTCTGCGTTTGACACTGCAACAGATCAAGAAACTTTGTAGCCGTAGTTTTTACCATCCTTAACATAAACTTGTGGTTTCTTTTCATTCCACTGCCCCACTTTAGAGGAGGTTCAGGTCCAGAATCCAAACCTCTTCTCCCACTCAAGTCCTCAGTTTCCTCATACGCTGATTTCACAAGGCTCATACCTAAATCATCATATGAGTCATCATACTCATATTGAGAAGCGAGTGCAACAGCCCGTGTCATTTCTATGTCATCTCTTGAGTTTAAGATTTCATATTCTGGTAAGTCAACTATTGATTTCCTAGTGAATCTTCGATAAAAATGTGACGAGGAAGCTAAAGGCATACTACTATCTGCAGGTATGCATCCGGCATAAGTACCAACTTCAGTAGATGCTGAGGTCTGCATTACTGCATCTTTACCTTTGTCTGAAGATTGGTCTGCATAAGTGCATCTTTACCTTCATCTGAAGATGTTTTTGTGGCCTCTACCAATGCTCCTTAACCCTTGTCAGCCCAGCCAATAGGAGGAGAAGACATGGGAGGCAGAAACTCTGCCAGGAGGTATCCAGAGATAACAGATCTTTATGGAGTGTGTCTTCCAATATCCTATGGATAACGTCTTCTGTCATCTGATTATACACTTCAAGGCAAGCAGCAACAAATCCATTGCCATAGTCAGGAAAAATATCCTTAATTTGGCCAATTTTGGACTCTAAAATGGCAGTGTCTTCATCTTGCTTTAGATCCTCAACAGAAGTTGATATTGATGAGACCGTGATGACAGATTCCTTTCCTCCGCTCGCAGAAGACATAAAGACAATTATAGAACTTGATAAGTAGTTGATCTGAGCCTCATCCATCAAAATTCATGCTGCAGTTCATATTTAAACCGTGTGGAAAGAAGTTTAACTTATTATTGTCATCAATAGGTTTGCCCTTGACAGGTAGGAAAAAGAAAGCAAACACAAAACATCACTCCCATCGAGGCTAAATCCCATCTAATAATTATATCATTTAATATGCTTCGTAATAGGACTGTATGATAAAAGGGATTACCACTATCCTGCAGAGATTTAATACATCTCATCAAAGAATAATTCTTCTCCATATTTAGGGCTCTGAAGTTGATTTAAAGCTGCAATAATTTGCTTGAATATTTGAATCAATACATCTCCCCTTATTATGGGATCGTCAACTTGCGCAGGGAACATTTTTGTCGCACTTGCAAGAGAGAATCCAGATTCAAAAATATCAAGACTCAGATTGCATGACTCAAACAAGTTTCATCCAAATGTGACTATTCTGGTTGACAACAGTTTAAAAGTCAGAGTGATGTCTTGCAAGTTGCTGACCTGAAACTCTACTACATTCGATTGTAAAGTATGAGCAAAACCTTTTTAAAGTGTTGGCAACTATGAATCATGCAACCTTGAAAGGGATCCTAGTAGTTCCTCGGTTCCATCACTGAGGAAAAAATGGTCAGGAATTCAAAATAATTGACTTGTGAGATCTCAGAACTTCAAACAGAATGTAACTCATCTCAAATGGTTGGCAAAAGTACACTGCAGAAGGTTTATGAGCAGTGGCGAATGCAACAAAAGTTGCAACTGCATCATTCATAAAGTTCATCACCTGAAATGTTATGGAAAACATAACTCTACACAAAGCCAAAGCATATAATAGAAACGCCAAAACAGCTATCAACTCAATATATATGAGACTTAAAAAAAAAATGTAGCAGACTCGACAACCCACAATATGCACAGCTATAAATTGAACATTCACAAAAATAAAAATCCCTTCACCTTGTTCTTACTATATCTTTGTACAGACAAAAAGATATCTGAGGACGTGGCATCTAATTACCCCCAAAGCCCCACTAGATGTTCCCATATGAGCATGCGTTCATACTAAAAAATAAACCATTTTAAGCCAATCTTCCTGTCCAAAATATATTACTTACTTCTAACATGTCTGCGCCAAGTTGATTGCATCCATTATCATCAGAACTTTTAGAGGCAGTTAGAGCCTGCACATTAGAGAAGAATAAAATGGAAGCCTATCAACCTAGCGTCATAGAATCAAAGTAACTTGTACAGAAAAAGTTAAATAATAATAAAAATTATATCTATTAGCAGCAATAGTCAGAGTTGTTTAATTGAAAAGGTAGCCAAAAAGAAGCAGCCAATTGCACTAGGAAAAATGCCATTGTTATGCTACAACACCCTTACCACCCATTTGGTTGAATTTGCAAAAGCTGCCAATATTTACCAATGATGTTTCTAATTGACAGCACAACATGCAATTTTCGACATTAAGGCATACAGGTTTAAATATAAAAAAGACCAAAGTAAAAATTGGGACTAGCTCACGATATGACATACAAGCCAATGAACCATCACTGGAAAAATATGTCTTACAAGCTTTCTGCATAATCAAAATAAAGAAGCCCTGCATTTTGAATGCTTTCATGTACCTCCAATAATTAGCTGCAGCGCTGATGCATTGTGTTTACAATGGTTAGGAAATGGGAAACTGCCACAGATACTTCATCAATAAGCATGGGACAGGCTTACATGACCCTTTTTACCTGGGAATATTTAGTAAAAATATTAAAAAGAGAAAACAAGAAAAAATTATATAAAAACAAAAATAGCATGCTTAATTTTACTAGAACGAATTAACACTAAATGAGATAACGATTGGGAGGTCTAACGTACAAATAAATCTACTAACAATGAAGCAAGTTGAAGAAAGCATCCGAGACATACCAACAACTGAGTCAACTCCTTATTTTCATGACCATATAATAGCACAAATGTCCAACAACTTTGGCAGGTCAAATAATTTCATTTCCTGCAAGATTGCTACAAACAAAAAATAAAAATGCTCATTATGATTCAATAAATATACACGCATCACACGTGCTAAACGTACATTTAAAAAATCCATTATTATGCTTAATTAATGTATGGACGCGACAATGCTTCCCTATATATCAGATGATGTGAAAGTCAGCTAAGAATAAAGGAACCAATCTATGTAGCATACCTATGCAGTCGTGCTTATTGAATCTCTCAGTACCATGGGAAGCATTATCGGTGGAAGAAATGTTAACGTGTGCAAACTCTTAACCAATGCCAACTATCGAAAGACAGATATATCATCCATAAAAGCAAGAAGAAACAGGCTAATTTTTTTCATGAAACTTACAAACGGTAAAGAAGCATGAAAACTCGTCAGCTCAGCTCAAGCTCCCCAAAAATAAGTCCAGCAACAATCCCCTTCGATCCATGACGAGGGAAGTCGTGCCATCTGCTCCTGAGCTGCAGATAGCTATGCAAAAATTCTTGCAATGACGCATCACCGACCACTGCATTACACAGACCCAACAAAAATATCATCAAATTCACAAAACAAACAGAATAGTAAGAAGAAGAAGAATATAATAACCATATCTTAGTGTCATCAAATGCATATATAATGGAAGTAGAGTAGGGCTAAGTGTAAAATTATACAGTAAGAAATGATAAATGATGATTAGCACGGACCTTCGTCCCAGAAATCTGAGAAATCCTACTTGAGAAGACGGGAGAGCTCTCTGTTCAAAAGATCGACGACCCTCTGCGACTCCGCCGCGGCCTCGTCCGGGGGGAGGTAGTTGATGAACCTACCGACCGATTCGGAGGATACCCAGTCCCCGTCGTTGCCCAGCCAGCCCCCTGGAGGAAGAAGGAGCCGCATCGCCCCGGGCCGGCGCAGCGGCCGCGGCGCATGGAACCGGTGCGTGAAGAGGTGGCGTCGTTGGTTGGTTTGGAAAAAATAAAAATAATAATAATAATAATAATAATAATAATAACAATTGTTATTAATAAAATTGATGTTCCTAATAATTTTATACTCTTCTGATCTCAATTAAGCTCATTAATTACCATTTAATCTACTCATAGTGTATAATATAAAGAGTTTATCTAATAGGGGACATAAACATAATCACGAAAAACTTTTTTTTTTATCGCTTTTAATCTTCAGCCCTGCTTGACTTTTTCTTATGAGTAATGAGCGTGTAGTGACATTGAAAAAAATAAAATACAGTTATTTTAATTTAATTGTTATTTGTAAGTTGCTTGGGGAATACTTTTGCTTTTTTTTTTTATCTACTTTGAAGGAAGTTTTTGTACCCTATAAAAACTTAGCTTGCAAAAGCTACTTACTTGTTTTGATCTGAATTTGGATAAGAACAATATTTGGAACCAAATAAAAAGACATTTAAAAAGAAAAAATCTGTCCACCTGACACCTAGGCCCAATAGCAAAATTAGGGATTCTTTCGAAGCCCATAAAGAACGAGAAGAGCCCACCGATCATGTCAAGTAAAATAAAAAGCCCATTTTATCCACCCCAAAACCGGCCCAGGCCTATATATATTTGTTGTTATTATTTACGAAGAAATGAAAGAAAATATAATATAATATATAAAAAACGCGGGTGATTGGGCTTCCCGCGCCTTCTTGGTTCATCTTCCCCGATGGAAGCGGTCAATCTAATTACGATTTCCCCACGTCGAATGGACTAGATTTCCTGCTCTTTTCGTGCCTATTCTATGGCTTTCTCCCCCCTCCCCCCACCCCTATATCTGTATATCTGTATATCTGTATTCTGTAGTGGAGGCGCACAAATCCCTGACAACGTCTTCCTTCCCTCCCTCCATGATGATCATCTCTTAATCCTCCAAACACCAACTTTCACTTTCATTTTTTATTGCCTGCTTCCTCACGCATTTGGATTGGGCTTTCTGAAATTTAGGAAGTTGTAGCAAAATTTCTCTCCCACTTGGTATCTTCTTCTTCCAATGGCGTGTTTGACCCCTGGGGTGTTGGTGAAGCTAATCGAGAGAATGGACATGGAAGAGGACAGGGGCGGGGAGAGAAGGACCCCGCTCTTGCAGGTTGTCAGCATCGTCCCTGTGCTCTCGGAGGACGATCCATGGCGCCCGAATCGAGGCTTCTATCTCAAGGTTTCCGACTCCTCCCACGCCGCCTTCGTGTCGCTGCCGCGTGAGTACGACGAAATGATTTTGAGCAACAAGTTGCAGATCGGCCAGTTCATCCATGTTCAGAAGCTCGAGCAGGCCTTGCCGGTTCCCGTTCTCCGGGGCGTTAAGCCCCTTCCCCGCCGCCATGCCTACGTTGGTTGCCCGAAAGATCTCGTCATGACCGCCAATTCCCAGGAGGTTGTTGCACCTTCTCTTGATTTGCCATCTTCGATTGTTTTGGGCCAGGCTTCGCCAAAGCCGCGATCTATGAGTGCTTCTAGGATACATGGTAACGATGATTATATTAGCGGTAAGAGAAGCTTGAGTTTTTTGAGTAGCACGTCTGTGCCAACTACACCTCATGTTCAATGTTCGTTAAAGAAAACAGACACTGAGAATGTCGGATCCCCTGTTATCGATGGACTTTCTAAAATGAGTATCGCTTGTCTTGATGAAGACGACGCCGATTTTGATGGTTCAATGCCAACTTCTCAATCTCTGGCTCAGCCAGCAACGATAGCGAGAAGAAGCTGGGATGTTGGAACAACACCGAGAATAAAGGAAAGGCCTGGTGCCAAGAATGGTGCAGGGCTTTCTCGTGCAAGGAGTGTTGATGTAAGTTGCTTCAAAAAGAAATCGCCATTTTTTTTAAGATTGGATAGTCATGTTTCCTTCTAACATGTTTATTGGCTCACTATTTTAGCAAGTTCTTGCAGATCTATGTATGTTTGCATTAATGTCTACTTAGAATTTGGCAATCTATTTTCCATCCGTTTCCTTCCTTGTAATGTTGGCTAACCATTATCATATTCGTTAACAGATTTTTCCAAGTCAACTTGTGAGAAGTGACGGCAGCGAGTCTCATTCTAGTTCCTCATTGTCAGCATCTAAAACAGAGGGCGAAAAATCAAGCAACAATGATCGGAAGAAGCCAATCACCAACACTCAAAGTGCTGCTGTAAGTTTTCTACTTCCCTGATTGCCCATCAAGTTTTCATTCTCACAGTTAAAGCCAATCTCATAATGTAAGAGTCTATGTTACTTGGTTGTTTAACCTATCACTATTCTTCTATTCTATCTAATTAGATGCCTTTTTGTTCAACAAATATAATTAGATGCCTCTGGGTCATCTTGCTAACAGCGAAATTAATGCAGAGACCAGAATCAGAACCGGCCTCAAAAGTTCTTGTAGCATCCGCAAAACGGAAAATTGGCGTTGTGCATAATCCTTCCTCAGAAGCAATTGACGGTCCTCCCACTAAAAGTACATATCATGGCTGCTGCACTGGTAAGAGATGGACAGAAAATGGTGTGGCGGGGACGTCTCTTTCGTCTGACTTGGTGAAACTCGGAAAGGTCTTTACCCATACCAACAGCAGTGTTTTACTCGCTATTTGTACGCAAAATTCTATATTAAAGAGCTACTTAGCTTCGCAGGAAGTCTCAAGGTACAGAGATTCGGCTGTTCTTGCTGCTGTAGATGCTTTACAAGAGGCCGCAGCCATGGAAAAATTAATCAAATGCCTCTGGTGGGTATGCTTAGAAACGAACTAATTTTCACTAGGTACTCGTAATTTGCTGGATTTGAGTACTTGGCAATGTTTCTGTGCCTCTTACTATGGATAGACTGCTTCTCTTTGCTTTCTCATTGAGTTTGAACTACGTACTTCTGACCTTATCTTATGAAGAAGCATTAACCGTTCACCACCTTAACTTTTCAGCATCTATTCTGAGCTACTATCCAAGAAGGATGAGCCCCAGATCACAGTGGAAAGCTTTCTAAATCTACAGGATGACCTGAAAGAGGCTATAACTGTTACTCGGTCGTTAAAAATTGAAGGACTAGGATCGAAAGATAGTAATATGTGGAACCACCCCAACAACATAAAGGAAGCAGCTAAGATCAAACTGGAAAGAAAGAAACGAGCAGCGGCATGGGTTAAATCTGCACTGGCCTCAGATCTTTCTCCCCCCTCCCCCTTAACAAGACCTCCTCTTCATCCCTCTGAAAGTCCTACTACATGTAGAAAATTGACTACTAGAAGAAAACCTGCAGTTTTTAGACAAAGTAAAATGGATGATTTGCAGATGTGTAATGCTGCCAATGTAGCTGTTGAAAATAAAAACATGGAATGGATCAAAGGCAGCAGCAAAGCTGCTTCAACTGACTTGACAGAAGTTCTCCTTGTTGATAGCAAGAGATGGTTTCTGGAATATGTCGATAAGTTCTTGGACGGTATTACAAGCAGATCGAAGCATACCCAAACCCAAACAGAGAGTCAGATAGCTGGTGTCTTGTGTCTGGTCAAGAAAGTGGACAACTGGCTAACCAAACAGGGGTGTGCATCTCCGGAGAATGTAGAAGAAATGCGAGCTCATGGGAAGCTTAGGAAAAAAATATACAGGATTCTCTTGTCACATGTGGAATCTGCTGCCATAGCATTGGAAAGCATTGGCTCAGCTTCAAATGCAGATGATGGGAAGGTGGGTATTGAGATGGATCTATAATGGGCAGTAGTGCTGATAATATGTTGAATTGAAATGAATAGGATGCACGGCATCATGTAGAGCTAAACAATCAATCAAACAAAATTTTGGGTGAAAAATGATAGGTTATTAATAGAGGAACTGATTCACAAACGTATTGCTCTGCATCTGCATCGGTGTACACGAGAAACGAGAAGTAATAGAAATACTAAAATTCTTATATTGTTGTGTGAACAGTTACAGCTAAAGATGTTTCCTTGGCATGATGAACGAGTTTGTCCCACTCTTACCTAGCTATGTAAAAGTGGAAGCCAGTGTAAAACAGTAGCCTGCCAAGAAGGTGGGGATAAATCAAGCTGCCAAGAAGGCGGGGATAAATCAAAAAAGACGTAGATCATTTGAAGCGTTTGGTACAAAGCCCTTTCCGTTCAATCAATGGACTCGTAAATGTGAGGGCGAGATAGTATTTATAATTTTAATGTCGTGGGTGGGTGCAAGCTTTGTATATTTGTTTTTCGATATCAAAGTGTTAAATTTTTAAATGCCCGTGGGCAGATGTAACCTTGTTTGTAATGCTCACAAGCCACAGGTTCACATCTTGCCCGTGGACAGATGTAATCTTGTTTGTAATGCTCACAAACCACAGGTTCACATCTTGCCCGACCGTGGGCAGATGTAACCTTGTTTGTAATGCTCACAAACCACAGGCTCACATCTAGACAGCCAATAACCACATGGCCGAGCCGGACTGCAAGTTATTTTTTCCCCGTTCAAATCTTGGTGTCGCCGGACCGATCAAAAAAGAAGTTAGAAAAAGAAAATGCCTTTCTAAAAAAAATGACCGTGGCAAAAAAAATTCTAAAAAAAAAATCTGACATATTAAATGTGGGGCACTTGAAAACACGTGGAACACGTTTTATTTATTTATTTATTTTTATCGAGGACGAAAAACGTGGAACAAGTTGCCGACGCTTCGTCTTTCTTCTTCACTCTTCCCCTCCACTCGGCGTCCAAGCACAGCCGGGGGGACCTCCTCCTCCAACCACACCAGGTCCGTACCTCTCCTTCCTTATCCAATTCATGCAAAGTTCGAGTCTTTCCCCTCCCCCCACCATCTCCACCCGATTTCGATCTCATGGGTGCCCGGTGATAACCGGAAAGTTGCGATTTTGTTTGGTGTATTGGGCCCTGTTTGTACCTCTTTTCTTTTTTCTGTAGATTTGTTATAGGAGTGGAAGATGGGCGGATCAGTAGGGATTTTTTTGGGTTTCTTTTGGTTGGTATTGGTGAGAACAGAAGGGAGGTTTGTGGTGGAGAAGAACAGCTTGAGAGTGACTTCCCCTGACAGTATCAAGGGCAACCACGACAGCGCCATTGGCAACTTCGGGGTTCCTCAGTATGGCGGGTCGATGGCGGGGACGGTCGTCTACCCGAAGAGTAATCAGAAGGGGTGCAAGGGATTTGACGAGTTCGGGATCTCCTTCAAGCCCACGCCCGGAGCGCTCCCCAAATTTGTCCTTGTCGATCGTGGAGGTATGCGTAATTTTGGCCATTTTTTTCCGAATTTATTAGTGTTTTGCTACGTGATGGTCGGTCCTTTACTCCTTTAGCTTGATCTGCCTTTTTTGTTTTGTATTGTTGACGTTTCTTCAATTATTATTTGCTTAATGTTTGCCTGGTTGGTTCAAGTTATTGATGCCTCGCCTCGTAAGGCATGACAAGCACCACCTTTTTAATTTCAGATATTATGGCCAAAATGACAGCACTTGCAGGTTGCAGTTGGTGTATGAATGATGAGCTATTGGGCTTATTTTTGTATTTTGAGTGTTTCAGGGGCCCTATATTAGGCTAAACGGAAAATTTTATAGCTGACAATTCTAAGAATGCAGAAGACAACATTTTGATTTCCAATTGTAAAATGGATGCGTTTTTCTTCAGCAATTTTTCTTATTTGTACTTTTTTATGACTCCCACTTTTAAAGCTGACAATTCTAAGAATGCAGAAGACAACATTTTGGTTTCCAATTGTAAAAAGGATGCGTTTTTCTTCAGCAATTTTTCTTATTTGTACTTTTTTACGACTCCCAATTTTAAAGTTAACAATTCTAAGAATGCAGAAGACAACATTTTGATTTCCAATTGTAAAAAGGATGCGTTTTTCTTCAGCAATTTTTCTTATTTGTACTTTTCTACCACTCCCAGAGCTAGTGTTCTGGCTAATTGCTTTACTTATTGGTAAATTGTTATATAAAAATATGTTTTGACTCTTGGCAGATTGCTTTTTCACCTTAAAAGTCTGGAATGCGCAGAACGCTGGAGCCTCTGCCGTTCTTGTATCGGATGATGTTGATGAACCCCTTATAACCATGGGTACGCCTCAAGACAATGAACAATCTGCAAAGTATATTGAGAACATAACAATTCCATCGGCTTTGATCGAGAAAGGTTTTGGTGAGAAGCTAAAGAAGGCTATCAATGAGGGGGAAATGGTTAATGTTAATCTTGACTGGAGGGAAGCCGTGCCACATCCTGATGCTCGCGTGGAGTTTGAGTTGTGGACCAACAGCAATGATGAATGTGGACCTAAATGTGATATGTTGATGCAGTTTGTGAAAGATTTTAGGGGTGCTGCCCAGATATTAGAGAAGGGGGGCTATAGTCAGTTCAGGCCGCACTATATGACTTGGTACTGCCCGCATGCTTTCACAATTAGCAAACAGTGCCAGTCCCAGTGCATAAATCATGGGAGATATTGTGCCCCTGATCCTGAGCAGGATTTTAGCCACGGTTATGATGGTAAAGATGTGGTCATTGAGAACTTAAGGCAGTTGTGCGTCTTTAAAGTTGCAAGTGAATTGGGTAAACCTTGGGTGTGGTGGGATTATGTAACGGATTTTCAAATAAGGTGCCCTATGAAGGAGAAGAAGTACAACAAAGAATGTGCAGATGGTGTTATCAAATCCCTTGGTAGGTTAATGCAGTAGTATAACCCAAGTACTATTTGCTTACTGTCTTTTGAATGGAATATTTTGTAGTAGCATTGTGATTATATGTGGTAGAGCAACTAAACCACAAGGTGATGATGCTTGAGGTACATGGAAATCACTGAAGTTTATTAATATTCATGTGAGGAACTGTTTTTCCTCTAACAGATCTGGATAACAAGAAGATTGAAAAATGTATGGGAGATCCCACTGCCGACGCAGATAATCCTGTTTTAGAGGAAGAACAAGATGCTCAAGTAAGGTTACTAGTTGTGTGCATTTGGAAGCTTGCTTTATTTTGAGTTATTTGATTGTGCTGTGTGAACTGACTACATGCTATTCTGTTTCTCTCCTATTTAGGTTGGAAAAGGACACAGGGGAGATGTAACTATCCTGCCTACTCTTGTTGTCAATAATAGGCAATATAGAGGTCAGTTACGAATTAATCACATTGATGAAAAGTGTCTCCTTACTGACGTAACTAGCCTTCCAACTGAAATAACATGTTTCTGCAGGAAAACTTGAAAAGGTAGCTGTTTTGAAGGCTATTTGTACTGGTTTTGAAGAAACAACTGAACCTGCTGTCTGTCTCAGTGATGGTTAGCATGATTTGAAGCTTAGAATATGCTGGTTTTAGTTAGTTTGATTTAGCAGTGATTTCCTTTGATTTATTTTTTCTGCAAAACACAGCGATGCAAACAAATGAATGTTTGAATAATAATGGTGGGTGTTGGCATGACAAAAGCACAAATGCAACTGCATGCAAGGTACAATTTTGCAATGTTTTTGAAGTTCTAGGATGAGGCTCCAAGGAATATATAATATCTTTCGTGTGATATTTACTGGTTTAGAGTTGTGCATTTTGATTTCACATTCTTGTCTAATAAGGGCTTGGTTTAGAATCTTCTCATGACTTTAATATAAAGGTGAATAAAATCATTTTTTTAGTAATCTTTAAAGTGCATGACTTTACTCTTGATTTCACAACAAAAAACGTAGGTGGTTAATCATGTTCTTGCCTTTGACCATCAAGTATATTTGGTGTCATTTAATGTGAGGCAAAGACTTGGAAAATGCCTGAAGCACGTGACAAGAGCCATCATATTAAATGATTTTACTGTTTCTTTTTTTGATTGATGTCATTATCCAGAATGCTCAAAGTAGCTTTGTCATTTCTCAGGACACATTCCGTGGAAGAGTGTGTGAGTGTCCACTCGTTGATGGTGTCCAATTTAAGGGAGATGGTTACAGCCACTGTGAAGGTACTTCTTTCTCATTCTTTACTTACCTTCTCTTGGCTTTTAATTTTTCAGGTCAAGATACTTGTTCCTGTTTCGGATCTTCCAGATTGACTTTGTTTGTTGAAGTATATTATTATACTTTTATTCATGTTCTGTGATGCATATATCACTTTATTGTCTCTATGATTTAGCAAGTGGACCTGGACACTGCAAACTAAATAATGGAGGCTGTTGGAAGGATTCTCGTGATGGACTAACATTTTCGGCTTGTCAGGTTTGTGGGATATATAATAGAGAAAGTAGACTAACTACTGGGAGCTTATGCTTTTGCATTGACTCATTTTCTTGCAAATATTTGTAGGTGTTCGGAGGATTTAAGTGTCGGTGTCCACCTGGGTTTAGTGGTGATGGAGTGAAAAACTGTGAAGGTATAATTACTGCATGCCTTTCTTTGGTTGTGGGATGTTTGCACCATTGTTTCTTTCATATTCTCATGCTACAAGGGATGTTATGTTTAAACAGATATTAATGAATGCAATGAAAAGACAGCTTGCCAGTGCCCTGAATGTTCTTGCAAAAATACGTGGGGTAGCTACGAATGTAGTTGCAGCAGAGATCTCTTGTATATCTGGGACCATGACACTTGTATTGGTGAGTTGCATGGTCTAATAAATACTGACTTTTTATATACCACCTTTCTACATCTAGCTAATTGTGATTATTCTCCAGGCAAGAAGGCAGGTGAAGCAAAGGCTGCATGGACTGCATTTTGGGTGATTGCAATTGGATTGGTTCTTACTGCTGCAGGAGCATATCTTATCTATAAGCACAGATTGAGAGTAAGTTCTTTATTTTTGTGGTTTATACTTGTCCTTGCATTAATCATCATAAATGGAGTTTGATGACTGGTCAAGTGTAATTCTTTTGGGCTTGTGTGCTGTTATAGACATTATTATCATTCATGTAACCGTAAAAAAATAGATCTGTTGTTAAGTAATGCATAAACTATATGTTGTTTTGACCAGTATGGGGGAAAAATATTTCTACAGGGGGGTAGAATTTCGTGACTAAAATTGAATAATTTTCATTTGGGTAGCAGTTGCAGGTTTTGGAATGCAATGGTTTTATACAATTCTGTATGAATTTGGAATTGTGAATGGAAATAATCCAAAAAAATTCAGTGGTTCTGTATAGCCTAAATTGTGATTTTTTGTGCTCAATATTATTATTGTGGGTTGCCCATTACATTGATTGGATTAACGCATCTACATATTCAGGTAAAAGTCAGGCATAAGTGATTGTTTCTGAAAGTTTTGGACAGCTATGCAATTAGAAAGTGTAGGCACTAGATTATTTGGTAAAACTTCCTCTTTTTTTATTGTGGTCTGATGTTTTTGTGCTGGTCCCAAGCCAAGTTAGAGGGGGAGGGTTAGAGGAAGGGTATCCGGCCATCTAAAATTTTGTTATCTGTAAATGCATGAATTCCTAGTTTGAAGTCTATGCCCCTAACACCCTTGGCACCAGGCAGATAAAGAATAAGAAAAATATTTACAAAATAGCATGACATGTTTTAGTGCAAGCTTAACGTTTATGCAGTTCTTATAGCTCAACCCTTTTCAAGTAGTTGGTCCCGACTGTTTAAATTTTGTGGAAAAATTGTGCAGACATACATGGACTCAGAGATAAGAGTCATAATGGCACAGTACATGCCACTGGACAGCCAGGGCGAAGTGCCAAGTCATTCAAGGGAAAATCACGGCTATTAGAGAAGATAGAGGCACAGTTTCGCTGTGCCTAATGGTGGCTCGCAGAATGACCGATTGTCTTGAGATTCTTCATTTCACTTTGAAGATGTTATTGGGAGAGGGTCGTTGAGTTTGTTAAGGTTTACCGACTGTATGGTGCAAGCTGCATCTGTAAAATTGTATTCATCTTTAAGTTAGTATGTAAGCGCCACTGTATAAATAATAAGGTCGTCGTTGCTGAGTAGAATGGTTACAGAATCAGAGCTGGGTTCTAGCCTTGCCTTAGCTGCTCTTATATGAAGCTTTCCAACTCCCGTATTTCTGCGTTTGCGAAATGTTGAAGAAATGAATAGCAAAGTTTTTTTGTGTGATTTTTTTTCTTTCTTTCCCTTCCGCTTCTTATTGATATGAAAATAAAATGGTTCCCTCTCCTATAAATATTTACTTTAACTCATTCAACTCCATCCACGTTGTACCTCACATTTTCACAGTACAGCGTAGAGTTTGAATGGCATGGGGATGGATATGGTTGGATAACTCGGTTCAGAATCGGCCGATTTAACTCGGATCGGCAGCGAGCTGATCCGAATCGGTGGTCGAATCGGTCGGGAACCGATTCGGAATCGGGATAAATCGGGTTGAATCGGATTTGATGTTTAAATGACGAAAATATTTTAGGTATGAAATTAAATAAATTATTTGTATATGGGTAAACATGAAATTTAAGGTAAAACCTAAATCGTCGTCGTCGCCTGTCTGCCTCTGCCCGTCTGCAGCCATCGACCTTGCCCCTCCCTCTGGCATTGCACCTCTGTCTGTCGACACCTGGCGGGGGGAGGCGGCGCGGGGCGGGGCAGGGCCGG
>JAVDBV010001959.1:0-12810 GCA_032619315.1 Piper longum
TCCTTGAAACAAACTCCAAGGACCCACGGCTGCACACCTACACCTGTAACATGGATCCGACTCGGCATATTGTTTCCACCACTCGGATAGCCACCGCTACCCCTCATGGATGCTGGAATAGTAGGACCAACACCCAAATCCTAGCACCCGATGACACCCATGAATTAGGGTTATAACACCTTCCATCTTTCTATATCTCCAGTAATCTCCAGGACGCTTATCCTTTTTGTGATTGCCAAGAAAACACGTGCCTTTGAATGTGTGGTTATAATCACCCAAAAAATAAGAACACCAAAAGTTTTTTTTTCGAAGTTTTTTAACCTCCTTTTTTTTTTTTAAGATGGACTTGCTTGCCATTGAGACCCTACCAAGATATTTGTTTCCAAAAAATGGCATGGCTCATTAATTTACCTATTGAGTAAGCATTAATAAGTTTGCTTTTTGAGGATTTAAATATAAAAGATGATCATTAATAGTAGCTATAACTTGCAACATGTTTTCATCTAGATCTTTACCCTCCTTTCAGGGCAGAGATACAAAATTATGTGAATGTGTCTTTAAAATGGAACCCCATTGATCACCAAAACTCTGCGCATGAGCAGATCCCTTCAGCAAAATGGTGGAACCTCAGATTGTCTCTTATAATTATCTTTCTGCCAGTTACCTTGGAAGCAGCACGCATAAAAGAATGACAATCCTCACAAATTCTAAGGTTCTTAGATATCCGAATGGGACTGCCCTGGCTAGTGCCGAACATCCCAAATGCAACTGCCAGCTTCTCGCTATGCCCCTTCAACAGGCGCATCTTCTCACCATCACTCACGTCATAAACACAAGAGCTTAACACAGGAGCGTAGCCTACCTGTTTTGCTTTTTCCATTAATTCGTCTAACACTGCCATTATTTCTTTATACTTGAGATGAGTCCTGTCACCCGCAAAGAATTCATGGACTACACCATCCATCCCTTCAACCCAACTGCATCCCGGATTTTTCCTCAAACCTCTTTCTCTCATCAATTTTCTAGTCCTTGCTACCTTCTGCCAATCGCCCACGGCAGCATATGTATTCGAGAGCACCAAATAGTTGCCAACTTCTGTTGGTTCTAGTTGGAACAAAACCCTCGCAGCAGCCTCTGCTATTTGTGGCCTTGAATGAATGCGGCATGCACCAAGCAAGGCGCCCCAAACGCCACCGTGGGGCTTCAACTCTGCCGGCATGTTCAAGATGAGTTCATAAGCTTCTTCAACTTGCCCAGCCCGACCTAGTAGATCGACCATGCAGGCATAGTGATCAGCCCTCGGCGCGATCCCATACTGTTCCTGCATGAGAGCAAAGTACTGCCGGCCCTGGTCAACATATCCGGCATGGCTGCAAGCTGTAAGAACTCCAATAAAAGTGACATCATTAGGCAGAGTCTCTGTCTCCATCATCCGCAGAAACAACCCAATAGCCGACTGTGCATGGCCGTGCATTGCGAATCCCATTATCATAGAACTGTAGGAAAACACAAGTCTTTCAACAATTGCATCAAACACTTCCCAAGCCAGATCTAGCGACCCACATTTCCCAAACATGTCAACCATAGCAGAGGCTACCACCACACTCTTATCAAACTGGATCTGCCTCGCCACATCGTAGATCCACTGCCCATAGCTAAGGGCACCCAGTTGCGCGCAGGCCGAAATGACACCAACCATCGTAACTTCATCCATCTGAATTCGGGCAGCCGACATCCGCTCGAACTGCCGCAGAGCATCGCGGGGCCGGCCGTTTTGGGAATGGCCGATCACCACCGACGTCCAGGCGACCATGTCCTTGTCAGGAGACAACTCAAACAGCTCCTCCGCCTCCGTCATGTCCCCGCTCTTCACATACCCAACAACCATCGCCGTCCACGAGATCACATCTCGCAGGGGCATCTCGTCGAACACCCGGCGGGCGTCCTCCAAGACACCGCATTTGATGTACATGTCGAGGAGGGTGTTATTGACGTACAAATCCGAGCCGAACCCACCCAGCGCGATGACCTGTGCGTGTACCTGAGCGCCGGCGCTGGCGTCGAGGGATGCCGCGGCGGCCTTGATGAGGGCGGAGAAGGTGAAAGAGAGGGGCGGGGCAGGATGGCGCTGCGAGCGCATGTGGTTGTAGAGTAGGAAAGCGTATGGGGCGGGGCCTTGGAGGGCGTAGGCGCGGATGAGGGCGGTGTAGAGGAAGGAGTTGGGTTGGGGAGCGGCGTCGAACAACGGGCGGGCGTAGGCGCGGACTGGAACGCCGAGGGAAGTGAGGCGGCGGAGGAGCTTGGAGAGGAGGTAGTTGCTGTGGTGGAGGCCGGCGCGGAGGAGGTGGGCGTGGATGCGCTTGAAGTGGGAGAGGTGGGCGCATCCTTCGATGGCGTGTATGAGGCGGCACTCGTAGGCTTGGAGGAGCGTCGGCCGTGGGCGGAGGGTGGTCATAGCCCGGCATAGCAGCTCTAGCAAAGTTTTTTAAAATAACCATAAAGAAAGATTTTTTGAAAGCATCATAAATAAAGGCATAAATTATGTCCATAAATGAGCTTTCTTCGCATGGGAAAATTTACATGAAAAATAGGGGCTTATTAAGTGTTCACAATTCAGCGGTAAATAATTAACCATTTAAGATCTAATAGTATTTTTTAAATGGTAATAAATACCCTTATATTTGGATTAGTTTGTGTTTGTGTAAGATGATTGTATTTAACTTCTATTACCCCCTCTTTTGAAAAATAACCGAAATGGGACCAGCCCTCCCCTATTGGTGGCTGTTGCTTGACCACAGTGCAAATAATACCCGCAATGTAGTGGAGGGCACCTCTGCTGCTCCTCCCTTGTTCTCTCAAATAAAAGTTAAGAAAGAAGAACGGCATGATTTATTTGTCCAATTGGGTTTCGATCATAAAAAGTGTTAACATTTTGTATATAGGCTAATGAAAAGCTTTAAGCCTATGCGGATTATTACAGTTTCTTTCATGAGTTCCACATAATAATTATTGCTCCACGTAAGTCACTCTTGAAAGACTTTGTTTACCTACACTGATTGTCGATCTAGGTGGGTAAGTCGCTCTTGGAAGACTTGGTGTTTACCTACGTAAATTGTTGATCTCTTGAAAGAATTGGTGTTTGTCTACACTAATTGTCGCTCCAGGTGAGTGTCGTCTGATGAAAAGTGACATTATCAAACGATGATTAGGTGTCATCTGATGATGAAAATAAAAAAGAAAATGAAAATGATGTTGTCGTCTGATGAAAAAATAGAGATTACTATGAAAAGTGGTATTGTCTAATAAAAAAGTAGAAATTGTCGGGATCGCTGAAGTTGTGGGTGCCGTCTGATGAAAAATAGAGACTATCGGGGTCAATGAAAATATGGAGATTGCCGGAGCCGATGAAATTGTGGGTCCATCTGATGAAAAAGTTGAGATTACCATTGTTTTGGAAACACCCAATGTGTAAAGAGGGATTGTTGAGTTTGTCTAATGTCGATCGTAGAAGGCATTTGTGTCTAATATATAAACTAATGAGAAATCCTTATTTTTTAAATTAACTTTAAGAATAAAAAAGACCCATGATATCTATTTCAAATCGTCTTTTGGGGGGGCTCAAAAGGCCCAACATGCCCTGCCTACAGATTGACCACCGTGTGTCATAGCCACTATTTTTTTTCGAAATATACCTTGTGGTCTTATTGGGTCATTTTTCTCACGATCATTTGTTCAATATGAGGTGAAAGTTGCTTGTTGATTTTCTTTTCTAATTTTACGTGTTCTCTTTACGTTGGTATCACTTTGGTTTCATCATAATTCACGTCGATTTAATGGCACTCAGCTTAGTGCAATTTAGGCAATCATCAAATGTGGGGATGCTGGGCTTCGTATGATTCTAAGCACATTCAAGATCTTTGTATCGGTTCTTATTTGTTAAGTTTGGTTTCATCATAATTCACGTCTATTTAATGGCACTCAGCTTAGTACAATTTAGGCAATCATCAAATGTGGGGATGTTGGGCTTCTTATTCTAAGCACATTCAAGATCTTTGTATCGGTTCTTATTTGTTAAGGCATTTTGGTTCCAAAAATAACTTTAAATATGTGTCACAATTGATGTCTCAGACCTCTCAAATCTAAAAATTAATTTCAAAAATAAGTCTTTCTTAATTTATATATAAGGTACCGGTCACCCCAAAGAATTAATGTGGGATTAACCAAACATTATTCTCCCCTTCTGTCCTGCCTCTTATTTTTTCTTGTAAGCTGGCTAACTTTTCCTCTATTGTGCTTTGTATGGGATTGTCATTTCGTGCTGCAAGGTCTACTTGCTTTATCTGAATGACAGACTTGCAACTTCAACCCATCATTCATAAAATTCATATTTAGGAAGTAATTTTTGTTTATCTTTACTTCTTGCTGCTATTGTAAATCCTGTTACTGGCTTCCTATTGTTTCTTTTAATATAAATATAAGTGCTTAGAAAAAATATGCCCTTGGTGTTGTTTAAACTTTAAAACTAATTTAAAATGACATAAAGGAATCAAATGAATGGTTTAGTTGGTCCTCCTCTCGCCTTTGGCATTGAGGTATATTTAGCTTTGACATATATATGACATTGATTTATATTTAAATTTTATAAATGAATCAATGTAACCATTAATTAATTTTCTTGTATCGTATGGCACATTTCATACTGTATGTGAGGTTCCAAAAAAGGACTTAAATACATTTATTTGTACAAATTATATGACAGAGTAATCAATATAGATATGACAACTTAACATATGTAAACAGTTAAAAGTTAAAATTTAATCAATATACTTTTCGGTCTTTATGCAATTAAATAGATGTTGTTCTCGCCAATTTGGATCATACGGAGCTTCATGTTATTTTTAGATTATGAAGAATCATTGAGTTTGATCCTTCTCTCCCCATGTTGGGGTTTGTTAGTTTTTTTGCTAAGAAATTAGTGTTCATCTCTGTTCGGATTATCCCACGTCGGTCGTAAAAGGTGTAGGTGTCTTATATATAGGCTAATAGGAAACCCTTATTCCTTAAGTTAACTTTTAGAATAAGAGAGACCTGTAACGCCTATTACAAATCTTCTTTTGGGGGCCCAGAGCTTGGTATGGGACCCAAAGGGCCCAACAATGGTATCAGAGCCTAGGGGTACCTTACAAGTGGTATCAGAGTTAAAGTTGCAATCTTGGGAGATGTATTTGCCTACACCGATTGTGAATGTTTCTTTCATGTGTTCCACCTGATGATTTAAGAGGAGTTTGAAAGATGTATTTGATGATTTATGGGGAGTTTATCATGTGGGTGCCGTCTGATGAAAAGGAGTTTGTCATGTGGGTGCCGTCTGATAAAAAAGTGGAGATTGTCAGACGATGATTGTTTCATAATCGCCAAATGTGTGAAGGGGAGTTGTTGGGTTTATCCCACATCGGTCGTAGAAAGCATTGGTGTCTTGTATATAGGCTAATAGAAAAGCCTTATTCCTTGAGTTAACTTTTGGAATAAGAGTGGCCCGTGACACCTATTACAAGTCTTCTTTTAAGGGCCCAAAGCTTAGTTTGGGGCTCAAAGGGCCCAACAGTGGTATCAGAACCAAGTGGTACATAACAATCTCCACATGACTTTACTTTATTGCCTCCTCCATAACATATTCAAAAGTGATTGTTTTCTCCACAATTGTGTCCAACATCAATGACAAGCTCTATTACTTCTCTTTATAAAATTGACATTTCAGTATTGTCCCTACTAAAGGTATTTCGTACAGCAATCTTTCTAAGATTACCTCACCAAAGTCGTCACTTTCTCGGTAACAACTTTGCTTTGGTGTTTATACTCTTCTAAACGGAAATTGAATCACGTAGCTCAACTATACGTATGGCTCTCCTACTTACAAAATAATGTATATATAAAACTCATAAATCAAGTTAGAGTTTTACATTAATGAACCATTCAGTTTAACCATCGGTTCGAGTCGAGTCAATTTCATTAATCGCGTACTAAGCCGTAGCCAGCTGTGAGTTATGAGCGATGAGGGTCAAATGTAGCTGAATATATAATAATAACGTAAAAAAGATGGTGACAAATGAATTATCAAAATATATGAAGTATATAGTATTTTTCTTATAATTTAATCGTACAAATAGTTTTATGTTGAATACATATTAGGACGCATTATAGGGCAGTTGGGTGGGCTAGTTTTATGTTGAGTAGATATAATGTGTAATATATTTTATGAGATTTATTTTCCTATTTTTTTTTTATTATTATTACGAGCTAGTTATTATTTTGACTTGAGTCGGATTCGAGTCAATACTTATTTACGAGTTTGCCACCGAAGTATTTCTTCTCCCTCCAGACACTCTCCTCACCCCCAAACCCTCACTGCCCCTATTTTCGTCGTCGCTACCGCCGCCAATGCCATGCCCCGCCGATCGATGCCACCCCTCCCCACCGTGATGTCACCATGCCACCCCGACCAACCCTGGCTACAATCTGGCTGCCACGATGCCAGAATCGCGCCATGAATGTGTAACATTCCCCAAGTTGATTCGCCACCGTCCGGGCCGCGCCGCCACCATGACACCGACGACCGCTCCCTCGGCCTCCCTAGTGTCACCGTCGAGGCTGGTTGTGGGTCCAATGGGAGGGAGACTGCCCCGGTCAAACCCGTCACTGCCATTGGTGGTCATCGCCACTACTACCATCCTCACCGTCACCATCATTGGGTCGAGCTCACTGAGATGGGGCCAACGGTACCCCTTACCACCGCCATCCCGCCGATCACCGAAAAACCACTAGAACCCGTCGAAAAACAATATGAGCTTGCCAGAAAAACCAGATTCATTGGATTTCTCCAAATCTTCCGCCAAGCTCATCCAGTCGATCCCGATCGATCGAATTCGAGCTCAGAGACATGCAACAAAACCCTAGCCATCGCTAATTGTCGATGATGTGAGGTATAATTACCTCTGATGTAATTAGTTAAAATTGATATTTATTATCACAACATGCAAGGATTGATTAATTGTTGTGATGAATGCCTGATTATAGTTGATTGATGATTTGCTTGATAGTGAATAGACGCTAGTGATCTAATTAAGTAAATTAAATTTGAGCATGCTAATTAACTGCAACATAATTTAGAAAAAACATAATAAAATTTATATGAATAAGATGATTTAGAATTATTTTAACATTAATGATTGTTTGACTATTGTTGGGTGATGATTGCATTGTATGTGTAATGTTCATGATGAGTTTGATGCATCATTTAGTCAACGGGTGTAAGCTTCTAGATTTGATGTATAGGCACGGAGTAAAAAAGCTCGTCGCCTAGGCGTGTAACCACATTTGGAGCTTCTACGCGATTCGTTTAAGACTCACTCTCGATTATTGTCTTATTCTATCGTGTTTTGTTTAGAATAGGAAATATGACGTGTCGAGTGGTGGATTTATCGTATCCCACTCTACATGGGTCATTTAGCAGATCATATTTTCGGATTAATAACCCTCGAGGATGAGATCCCTCGAGTATGTTTTGAAACTCAGATCTAGATCACGATGCCTTCAGGCCTATTTTATTAAATTCCCTACCTAGGCTTATGTATATGTAGTTTTCATGTTATTAATGAGAAATGGAATGAAGGAAATTCAACCACCATGCTATACGACGAGCACGTGCTAGTCGATAGTGGGTTTGGAACTGGTGAGCGTCCACTCCATTCCCATGGGATCCTGACAACTCCACCTTTGAGATTCTCAAACCCGGAGAAGTCTGGAGGTTTACGAGTACTGTTGTGCAGTACATGTCTAGACTTGTGGCGAAAATAGGCATTCAAGGCGCATGCCTGAGAGTACTCAGCCTCTGAACTCAGGGCTAGGAGTAATATGGAGGATGTAGAGGGTGGAGAAGAAAAGAATGAATTTGTTGCGTAAGAGATAGATGAAATGACCAAAGAAAGAGAATGATATGGAAAAGGGACACTGTTGCTCCCATTAATGCCCTTGTGAGAGTTTATGAGGAAGTATATGAGGTTTTTGTTCAACAGGAGGGTCAGCTCTCTCATGCCAGTTTGATATTAATTATTTTATGGACCGGTAACACTCGTTACTGGTGGTTTTTAATATATATGTAGGTGAGTATCGCGAGGAATGAGCAATGTTGGAACTGCGGAGGAGCAGCAATGAAATTGCGGACACATGTACATGTCGATTGTGATTGGTGATGTATTGAACTACATAGGTGATGAATTTGAATAATATTTTATGAATTGCTGTAAATACTATGCATGCAAATGAAAATGAAAAGTGAAGCAAACAAGTAATATTAACATGATGGACAACAAGTACCAGAAGTAATATTAACATCAAGCAAATAATAAAACAAGCTTGAACCAAACAAAGACTAAAGATTTGGTGAACTTGTCAAACCATATAAGGATTTTAAGTAATTTAAAAGATACTCACTTAACACTCTAAAGCAAAGATGAAGCAGAAGAATCCTATGACCTAGATGAGTTGACCATATCGTCTGAACTGGGCAAGCTCACTCCACGTATTCTAACAAAAGGATGAAATCCAAATCACGATCAGAATGCATTGGGATGCAAAATGAGGCAATACCTCTACATATCCCAGACTCAGAAAAATTAAATTAACTTAATTATATTATTTAATTAAGTGTTAACCTCATTAGGTAACTTTAATTAGAGTTTAGTATTGTAAGTACCCATAGCGAAAAGTCTAAATACTTGACGCTTCGTTAAACGGAAGTAACTAAAAATTTTTTTGAACAGGCCAAACAGTGTCCAAATGTTGTAAAATTACTAGTGTGCCCTGACATTTTCATATAAAATTACCAAGTTTTGGTGTTTGGGCCAACATGGTAACTAATGCCAACTAATGTCGGGCTAAGGTGCTAGGAAAAGCGTTTTAGGGCCTCGCACTAATTTTTCTAAGTCTCGTTCATGAACTTGAAGACTTCAAATGGCTTGGGAAAAAGGGTAGGGTTAGCTAACATTGTGTGTTTTATCCTAGTAAAAGCTTAAGTCCCAAAACCCGTGTAATTGGGCCCAAGTGGGCTCGAGAATTATAAGCATTGGCCAAGGTATTTTTGGAGCTTACAGGACATAAGTGGCTTGGAAAATTTGTAACAAATTTTCTACTAAACCAATGGCCCGAAAATTTTATAGAGGCCATATAGGGACAAATTCTAAGGTCTGGGTGAAATTTTATAAAATTGTCTACTTCCTATTTGGCTTGTGTCCAACACCCTAACCCACATTCCTAGTCCAACCCACCATTTAATACGGTCCTAGATTAACTCTGATACCAAGTGTAATGACCCGATCCAGTATAACTTGATGAGCCTAAGTTAACCCTTTAAAAGTTTGGTTAACCAACTAGAACATTAGGTACATCCTTACTAATAAATTGAAACTTGCTCTAGGAGGTATTGGATGTGAGATTAAGTTAGGGAATCTCACAATCTAAGCACATTGACAAAATTTCTATAATTGTCCTAGTTTACATCCTATTTGGCCTGTGTCCAATGGCCTAATTTAGGTCCTAATTGCCCTTTGTTGAGCTCTCTAACCCATGTCGCTAATCCATCCCATTATCTAATATGGGTTTGGATTGGCTCTGATACTAAGTTCAAAGTACAATTTGATGGGCATAAGTCATCTCTTTAAAAACATGGTTAACTAACTTGAAGATCATTATCCGCATCCCACTTATAAACTAAATCTTACACTAAAAAGTATTCAATATAAGACTAAGTTAAAGGGTCTCATAGGTGGTCAACACCTTCCTACTATTTTTGATAGTGTGTTATTCATTCTTCTTTCTTAGAAGTTTTCTAATTGTCAATACATTGCATTGAAGTGTCGTAGTGTTTTAAAAGCTTCTGGTCTGTGCTTCATATTTTGCTCGCCAATAGGAAATTCTTGTGAGAAGCATGGTTTCTTATTGTAATATCACTTCTAAGCCTGAGTTGCTTATATATGAGTGTCGGCTCTTAAGTGGTTTTCACTTCTTGGTTGGGTGCAGCTAAATTGAATTCTATAGGTGGTCCCTTCTTAGGATCCTACTCAAGTATCTTTTCATTCCTATTGATTGGCAAATAAATGATGCTTCTTATTTAATTTATATGGTTTTTAACTCTACCGAATTGCACACCCGGTTCACTTTTATATATGGGCTCACTCTTTTTCCCCCAATTTTGTTAAGCATCTGCTTTTCCCTTTTTTCTTATTAACAATTTTCTGCCCTTAGAAATGTTCCAATGTTTTCAAACCTTTCATAATGATATTTGAACGTTGAATGATGGCATTAATGCATCTAGATATAAAGAGCAGCCCGGTGCACTAGGGCTCTTGCTTGTGTAGAGTCTGGGGAGGGTTAGACCAAAAAGGTTCTATTGTTGCAGCCTTACCCTGCATTTTTACTAGTGGCTGGTTCCACGACTTGAATCCATGAGCTTACCAGTTACTGCCTCTGGATATAAATCTAAAAAGTTTATTTATAATGTACTGAAGAATGCATGGTCTATTACATGAAACATAATGTGCTCATCCGCTATAGCAAATATGATGTTGAGGCAAACTTTTTCTTTTGTTCGAGGTTGCATGTTACTTATTTTTCAAAATGTATGTCCCTAAGAATATTTGTTTTAAGGTTTTGCTTGCTTCACATTTAATTAATTGTATGCATTCCCATATATTACTCATCAGACACCATTTCATTTTTTCCTTTTTCACGTTATCTATTTCCTCTTTTTAACTGTAAAGTCAATCCAGTTTGCTTCTTTTTGCCAGCTAATTTTTTTGTATTTTAATGGAGTTGTTGTCTAGTGATGGGTAACAATATGCTAAAAGATCTAGAATGGGTATGTCTCCAAAATTTGGATATTGACCAATTTCCCACTAGAAAGCATATTGTTGCGTCACTTGGGTGTCATCTGCAGAATGCTTTTTAGTATCTTCCAGGTGATTCCAGAGATTGCTTGGAAAGAAGCATGTTTTACACTTAATTGACTAGCGTCTCCCTTTTTGGGGTACTAAATTATGTGTGTTAATAGAGAACAACTTTAACATTAATTATTAATAAATGAAGGATAAGAAATTTACTAATTTATGATTTTAGTATTCATAGTTTTATACTTGAATTTTGTTTGTAGTACTTTAAGTCATTTACTTAATTGATAAGATGTCCTGAGTTTATAAATGCATTTGCCATGGATCTTGCATTTTAGGGTTAGTTATTAATTGCAAAATCTTTTTTGGTGAATTCCACTGCTGCTTCTCCTCCTCTTTTGTTCCTTCATTTCTTTCCCTTTGTCGATGTCCATTCTAATTCCTTTTACCTTTTCCTCTACTTCTCTTGTTAACGCTGCATCAATTGCTTCTCTTGATGATTACCTCACTATCAAGTAGTTTCTAGCCTCTTGTAGTCTTCTCCCATCTTGGCTGTTTATGGATGAGTATGCCCAGAATCCTCATCAATTTGGAAATTGATACATATTAGTTGTTTTGTTTATTACCTCATTGTATTAACTATTAATTTCAATGTGTTTCTTGTGTCAGTTGGTTGTGGGATTCATGTCATTATTGATGAGTGGTAAAATACAAATTACATGTACATACAAATGAACATGGTGATCAATTTGCGGATCTTTTTCCAGGGAAGGGGTACTGACAGATATACAGGATACACTTACATGTGTTCTGCTGTTTATTTTAAGTCTCCTATTTCAGTTTTATCTTTCAGTTTTCTAGCTATGCTTGGTAAAATTATTAGATCTTTTTGTATTAGTTATGGATGATGGAAATTAGTAACTTTTAAAGGTATTATATAAAAAATAAAGTTATGCAGGGGGTCAAGGATCCTATTTCTCCCCGATATTACCGGCTCTCTTCTGTTCTCTCTCCCATGATTCTCTTCTCATGTGTTTGCCTATTCCATCAACTTCATTTGCTACTGGTTCAAGTTTCACAATCTCTACCATTACTTGGACTTCTTTCCATTTGTATTGTACTTTTGCGGATATAGCTTTCTTTATATGGCACATCTTCTGTCTGGGACCAATCTCATCCTTGACTGATAAGATTATTGTAAGTCATCTCCTGCTAATATACACTTGGCATACTATCTTGTTGATTTTCTCATCTTGGGCTTACTTCAAACCAGTCTTTTCCTTTGCAAGTGACGATGGAGGCATGAATTCTCCGACGATGGTCTTGTTTGATGATTGGTTGAGTGAAACTTGCCTTAATTGGTTTTTATGGAGCCTGTAATTAGTTGGTTGTTAGATTTGGGTACGATTAATGGATGGTAAAAAAACAAATTTGATAAAATTTTTACGAAGCTACATTCCTATGTTGTCATGGTGGTTGAGCTCCTGTTATGAGTAGTAAAACTAAAATAATGCCTCAATCGTTTCAGGATAAAGCGACAGGAAAATCTAAAAATTTTGGAAACAAGGTATAAAAGTGTATTTACTTCTTTAGGTGCGTGATTTTACTTTGAAACATTAGTTTCTCATTTCCCTAGTAATCCATGATAATTAATTTATTTCTTTTGTTTTTTTTTTTCTGTATGTTGATTGATAGAAGTCCTTGAGTAAGAGAAGCTTAGTTATGAAGCCCATGGAGAAAATCAATCTATATGAACCATGGAGGGTCACTTTTTGGAGTAAGAGAAGCCCGTAACATCTATTACTGTAAAACCCGTGACTCGAGTCAGGGTTTTATTACAGCGAACCAGTCGATTCAATCGTTGGTTCGA